>ML782469.1:301025-328758 GCA_009831015.1 Picea engelmannii | reverse complement strand
TTCACGGGTTCTCTTAGAGCCAGACACAGACTCACAGCTCTGGACAGGAGTGTAGACGATTTACTCCGGACCAAACACAGGCTTCACGTCATCCAGAGATAACCAGGGTATTCTGAAAAGGTCGTGCGTTTTCCACGCAAAACTGGATCACTTTCACGCAAGTGTCCTCAAAGAATAAGTCAAATCATGTGTGCGAAAGAGAGGGATGTTACATACACCCCCTCTTGGTTTAAACTTCGTCCTGAATTTTCACATTATATGTGCATTAAATAAAGTATCTGACAAGATCTAAATGTCTAACTATAAAAAAAATGGAAACTGTTGCCGCATATCATATGCCTCCTGCCAGGTAGCCGAGTGTGGACTATAATTGTCCCAATGGACCTTTGATGTAGGAGCATCTCAAGCGAGCCAGCGCGGAGATAAAAGACAGCTGGAAAAGCACCCAACGCAAATTTTGAAAATGTCTTGAAACATTAATGAAGTCATCAAGTGGAGGCACACTTGTATGATGTAAAAGGACCTTGAGCGATCCTCCCTCGTCCTTAGTAGGTAGAAGGCATTTATAGTAGTTAATGAAGGTAGATAGAATTTAATTCTAGATTAGACAGTTTTAGAGCGCAAGAGGGAAACGGGATATAGACACCCTCATTGTGTATTGCGAGAGGATTATGTCATTTGAGAGCATAGAGCATAGAAGAAAAGAAGCAGAGAGATGTGTAGATGAATTTCATGTACAGAAGTTATGGATTAATACAAAAAGGGATTTGATTCAGACTCATGGTGTTCAAATATTCTCTGTGTATGTATGGTTGAATGTTATGCTTATGAATGTTTTACTCTTTTTGTCATGCATTTGTTGTTTATGCTATGTGTGTATGATTTCCTGTTAAATGTTTGAAATCTGAGAGAGAGAGAGAGGGTAAGGGAAATGAGTTTCAATTGTTTCTCTATCTGAGAAAGAGTTCCTGCAAGGAGTGAAGTTGAATTGTCCGCAAGGAGTGCGTTGACAAAGGGTTCATAGGTTTGTCTCTGAAAGCTCAGATAAGATAGCTTTTGTTCTCATTCCCTCAGAAGTGCAGCTAAGCACAAGAGCTGTGCAAAGTGTGTGTAGGCCGAGTAAAGTCTCAGAGTTTGCGAAACTGAGAAATTGTTGAAGGACTACTACTGCAGGGAGTGTGCAGAGTCGAAGGACTTCAATTCCTTGGAGTAATTGAGGGATCGCTGCAAGGAGTGAGATCAGGAGTTTTCTGAAAGACTCGAAGTTAGAGAAAGATCAGAAAGGATAAAGCCTTCGAAATTGTCAAAGAGGAGCACAGGAAGTTGGTGCCTTGGAACATTGAGAAGGCGTGGCAAGTTTGTGTTGCAGGCGGTTAAGTTCAATGGAAAACCACTTTATCAAATTTGCAGAAGTTCTCAGAAGGGAGAACTTACGGTCGGAATTCTCTGTGGAGAATTCGTGAAGTCCCACGAGCTGTCAGATTTCACGGAGGAGCAAGGGAGTTACGAAGAGTGTTTTCAAAGGTTCAAGCTCAGGGGAGGCAGAGCCATAGATTCAAGCCAACAAGGTCCATTGGATTTAACTGTGGATTTCCATTTCGGGGTTTCGTGAGTTGAAGTCCCGAAATCTTTGCATCAGGATTCGCAAAGTCCGAAATCCTGATGGAATGAGGAGCTGTTGAAAAGTCAACCTTGTGAGCGCATCGGAGTTTCGGTAATTCGGGTTTCGGGATTTCGGGAGTCGAGGAGACGAGTTGCATGACATCGCAACTCCTGAAATCGCGATAAGGAGAAAGGCGAAATAGAGAGAGAAAAGGTGAAGTGTCATAAATTTGGGTTTCAGGGGTCTGAGAGATAAGACACTTGATTACAGGATTCGCGAAATCGCGAAGTCTGATCTCTCGAAACGTGAAGGGGGAATTCCACGAGGTTTTGCTGTGGGTGCAGATTTTCCCTAAAGGGAAATAGAAGAGCCAATTGCCGAGAGCTCTTCAAGCCAGGGGAAGAAGAACGATCATGTGTACGTGGACTTCTGACCTGTGGGTTAGGAGGGCTGCGTCAACCTTGACCTGATCGACTGTTCGAAGCCGTAGCTATCAAATGCGAGGGTCCAGAATGCAGATCAGCTGTGCCGTGAGAGAACCCTCGTCTGACACCTGCAACGAACTCAAATCAATCACATGTGTAGGATCACTAACATAATGTCACAAACAAACACAAGATAAACATTACGCAATGCCTCAAGAATGAGGCACGGCTAGTCAATAGGCCAAATTCATAATTATGGTCAACTCTATGCACATCGGAAAAACTCTTCTACCGATATTGTGCTTCTTCCATCCCTTTTTATTATCATTTGTATTTTTTCTTCCATTTCTTGGATCGCTTCTGGTTCTACAAAGACCTTATCCTCGAGTCGATCCCAACTCAATGGTGTCTGACACGATCACCCGTAGAGAAACTCAACGGTGCCATCTTAATGACACCTTGATAGCTATTGTCGTACGCAAACTCTACCAGTGGCAATAACTCTTCCCAATTATTATGTTTCTCTATCACATACATACACAACACATCTTCCAAGATTTGGTTTGTTCTTTCTTTCTTCATGTCTGTCTCTAGGTGATGCACAGTAATAAAGTTAAGTTGGGTTCCTCGGGCCTCTTGGAAACTAGTCCAAAATCGTCCTGTAAACACTGATCCTCGATCGGATATGATCCTATTAGGCACGCCATGCAATCTCACAATCTCGCTGATAAAAAATCTAGCTATTTCTAGTGCATGATACGTCATACATACATGAATAAAATGTGCACTCTTCATCAGAGTGTCAACTACCATGAAAATCGAGTTGTGCCTCCTTGTCGTCAACGGTAATCCCACAATAAATTCCATCGAAATGGCCTCCCATTTCGATTTTAGAGTAGCATGTGGTGGTAGTAATCCTGTCAGATGTCTATGTTCATCATTCACTTGATGATATTCTAGACATCTTTCCATGTTTCCAACTATGTCTGCCTTCCAAAAGAATAAGGGATTAAGGTATTCCCTCATCATCTTGACTCCTAGATGAACCATGTCAATTGTTCTATGAGCTTCTCTTAAGAACAACTTTCTTAATTAGTCATTAGGAAGTACGTAGTTCGGTTATTATACCTCATTAATCTGTCATTGTCCACAGTAAATCCCTCAAATTTAGTACCAACATGGTGTCTTGTATGATATTTCCTTAACCTCTTTGTACCAGTCATCGTCACGCTATATAGTTAGAATCATTTTTCGAAGATTCGTCTAAAGAGTTATCACTGAAAATATGTGTGGCCTCCAACTCAATGCATCTGCTACTCTGTTCATTGTTTCTTTTATGTAGGTAATCTCAAAATCGTACTCACTAAGCAGTTATGACCAATGCCTTTGTCGCGCATTCAAGTCACTTGCGTAAAAATGTTCTACAAACCACTGTGGTCTATTTTCAATTTGAATTTCAATCCAATCAGGTAGTGTCTCCACACTCTCAAGGAATACACAATGGCCAACAACTTCAAATCGTGTGTCGCATAGTTCTCCTCATGTTTTCTTATTTTTTGATAGATGTAAGATGTCACTCGACCATCTTGCATCAAGACTCCACCTAAGCCTTCCTTGGATGCGTCTTTGCATACCAAGAAGTCCTCGTCCATGTCAGGGAATTTTAGTATCGGTGCTATCGTCAACAACTCCTTAAGCCTTCAAAATTCTTCCGCATATTTCTCGGTCCATACAAACTTCTTGTTTTTGTTCTGCAATTTCATGATCAGATTTGTTATCTTCCAAAAACCTTCGACGAACAGTCGATAATATCTAGCTAATTCCATGAAGCTATGTACTTATGATATGTTCGTCGACGCAGACCATTCCATAATAGCCTCTACCTTTTTTGGATCCACAACGATGCCTTCGTCGGAGATAACATGCCCTAAATAATGAATCCTCGATTGATAGAAAGAGCATTTCAACAGTTTCCCGTATAATTCATTCTCTTGTAAACACTGTAGTACCAGGCACAATTGTTCATCATGTTCTTCCATTGTCTGAGAATATATCAAAAAAAATTCAATGAATACTTGAACAAACTTGTCTAAGTATTCACGTAACACCCCATTCATCAAGCTCATCAATACCCCTGGGGCATTTGTTAGTCTCAACGGTAAAACAATAAACTCTTAATGCCCAAACCTCGTATTGAATGCAGTCTTAGGAATGTCTTCCTCCTTGATCCGCAACTGGTGATATCTTGATCTCAAGTCAATCTTCGAAAACAATGTCACATCTTTCACTTGATCAAACAAATCATCTATTCTTGGAAACATATTTTGGTTCTTGATCATTTCCTTGTTCAATTGGCGGTAGTCAATGTAGAGTCTCCACGACCCATCCTTCTTTCGTATGAAAATAATAGGCACACCCCGAGGCGACACACTTGGACGCATAAGTCCTAGGTCCAACAACTCCTTCAATTGCATTTTCAACTCTTGTAACTCATGTGTTGACATTCAATAAGGCGGTCTTGCTATCTGTTCAGTTCCATGTTTTAATTCAATGGTAAATTCCATCCTTCCTTCAGGCAGAAAACCTGGTAACTCTTCTGGGAACACGTCCGCAAAATCTTGTATCATCGGAAGGTTTTGTAATCCTTCTTCCACTCCCTTGTCATTCAACGATAAGAATTCATATAACTTTCATCCTAGCGCATACTCTTCGGTAGTACCTAATTCTATCCAAAATCAAAAGTTTGGTCGGTGATTATGCCTGACATCTCGAGAATAGTGGATTGGTGCTCGACCTGGCAATTATTCACTACTACCTGAATCCAATGGGCCTTGCCCAAATCTCCAACTATAGTGGTTCATGTTGATCCGGCCGCTCTGGCCCTCTCAACCGGACAATCATGCTGGTAATGTGGCTCTCCACATGTCCAACATCCTCTCTTCGGTCCATTACTCCTGGTTCTCGAAGTAGAAGTTGTTGGCCCACCAACCTAAAACCCTAGTATGTTCCACTGAACAGACCTAACAGTTGTTGTTTTTGATGCAGTGGTCCCCTATGGGGAGTTCCTTGCTGGGGAGTCGGTTGTTGAGGTGTCGTGAACGTGGATCCTCTCAATGTATCTTGATACATTGAAGAAATTATAACTAGAGTCTGATGTTGCTGCGCACCAGAAGTCTCATGTCCCATCGGTCTCGCAGGAGTTCTTCCCAGACCCTCGTTGATCAGCTCTTCCTCAGCTCTGAGGGCCTTCTGGACTACATATTGCAACGTCTGAGGCATTAGGATCCTTACTTTCGCACAAATGCTGACGTTTAAGGCCATCATAAACTTGTTGACCTTCAGCTTATCCATGCTCAGATGTGGAGCATACCTAAGCATATACATGAAACAGGCCTCGTACTCGGGCATCGTATGACCACCTTGTCACAAGGCGTTGAACTCATTGAGTTGGAACTCAATCAACTCCTCTGATAAATACCTCTCCTGGAGCCGCTCCTCGAACAGTTCCCATGACATGTCTTCAATGACCATGTTCAGTTGTGGCAGGAGTGTCTTCCACCCATCGAAGAGCGCCCTCTTCAGCTGAAATAACTCCATATAGACTTTCATCTTGGAGGTGTATTCGTGAAGTGTGAAACACATCGCCAAGTTCTCCAACCATGCCTCGGAGGCTGCACCGTTCGTGGCACCCAAGGACTCGGGAAACTTGACCTTCTCGAGTTCTTTGTGAACGCTACCAATACCGGTTGGGGCGCACTGTGGTCCCTCTGGGGGTATAGGCACCCTGGCCTCATCTCTATCCAGAAGGTTAATCAGGGCCTTTGACATCCTCTAAAATGACCCCATTATACCAACTGCATCTCGCACAACAATCTGCTCAAGCCCAAAGACTTGTTCTTCTCCTTGGGGGTTGGACCCCTCTGGCGTAGGTGTTGCTGGAGGCACCACACCTCCTCCCCTAGCACCACATTGTGAAACTCCATAGCATTCTCTAACCATGATTACTGCATGGACAGGTTAAAATTTTAATTAGCGCTAAGTTATTAATCAAGTGTAAAATACAATGGAAGGCATGACAATCCATAGTCGTAGGGTTGAACTGTTTCTGATACCATATGTAGCAAACCCATCGTTATGAAAATAAAAGCGACATACAATAGGTAAAAACATTTGGCATTAGGAAATTTAAAACATCACAAATAATAACAACATCATCAACGCTTCATCCAATTTATTAATGAAACAATATTAACGCATTAACAATCAATCAAGACACAAGTCGACGCATCATCACCATGAATAATGATACGCATATCAATGCATTAACACAATAAAGAAGCACATAATCATTACATTCACATCATTAATAATGACACATAATCCGTACAAATCATAAATCACAACCCAAGTCAACACATCACGATCAACAAAGCAAAATGCTAAAAAAGGATCAACCATTTCACAAAATATTGAAAGAACTACCTGCCCAACCTATCCTACATGGTTAGGACATCCATGACACATAAGCAATGCACAATCCCAGGTTCCAATTGATTTTAACCATTTAAGTTCATAGGGTTGGCGACTTTTATGAGGAACAAGGTGTCTACATCCCACTAACACAATCAAGTCCAAACTAACTATGCTAAATCAACAACATCAACGATAATCAATTCCATCAATCCATCAATCTTAATCCACAATTAAACATGGCGCATGAATAATCATTCACATAACTCATCATATCATATTAAATCCAAGGTGCAAGAGAAATTATCATTTATATTTGTGGTGAAAATCCCAATCACAATATGCAATCATCCATCATAATAAATTTCATTTTGCGCAAGAAGATTAATATCTAAAACCATAATTCATGACATTAAATTCCATTCGCGCGAAAAGTCCAATATCTAAGCAATCATACATTACATTATACTTCCAGTTCGCGTAAGGAGTCTAATTACTTAACTAGGCATACATCATGATTAAAATCATGGCGCAAGTGAACTAACAACATAATCATTCATCAATCATTAAATAATCATTGCGCAAGAGTAAACTATTGATTTATTGCACGGAGCAACAAATTTCAAGTAATCAATCGATCATACATCAACTATCTACATGGCTCATCATAACAACATTAACTTCAGGACGCATAACTTATCAACAACTTCATCTTCAAGGTGCAAAGCAAACTAAGTACTCAATTATTTACACATTGGCGTTAATCCAAGGTGCAAGGAACTCTAATAACTCAATCAATCATACAACCGACATAATTTCATGATGCTAATTAATCAACTTTATTTTAAAAGGAGAAAGATAATTTATAATGACTTAATCAATCATAACTGACGCAAATTCCATATAATTAATCGTGTGATACCGTCAGAAGAATCATAAGGGATATCAATTCCAAGAAGTGCAAGAAACAATCTAATTTTACTCAACACTTCCTTCCACAAATTGCATGTGAAGGATTAAGAGAACTAGCCGTAAGGAATTATAACATTTCCAGATCTCAAGGGAAAATCCAGTTAATAGATAAGGTCTTCTCTAACCCTCGATGGTAAAATTGCTAAGGAAATAATTAAGTCACACCATTGAATAAACAATCTTGAGGGTTCACAATTAGAATCAATGCTGGCCATAATATTGAACAAAATCCTTCTTTTAATTACTGAGGAATCCCTAAATCATCTAGGTCTTAAGTGTATATACACACTCCCACCTAATTTGGATTTTAGACTAAAATAAATCTATGTATATAAAAGTAGGGTTTTACATCGAGGAAAAAAAAATAAGAGTAACCCTTCTAGCACCCACCCACCCCAGGGTAGTTCCCACTTTAACTTTGTGGACAACTTAGTTAAAAGGGATTATAAAGTTGTCGAGTATTCATTCCTTGTGGTTAGAGTTGATGAGTTTGTAAATAAGAGAAGTGGGGTGGATTTTTAAGTTTATTTTTTTTAAACGAAGGAGGACTTAGATTTCACAAGGGCTATCTAAGATAACAAGTAGTTAGGTGTAAAATGATTTGGTTGGTATTAGTTTTAAAGAGCTCTGTAGATGACAAGTGACGAAAATTTTTATGTAATAAATTTTAAATCCCAACAAAACCTTGACGAGGGAAAAAAGGATTTACTGGTGAACAAGGATCCGACTGCCAACAAGTTTAGATCATCAACATCAAACACCACCAACACAATCCGAACAATGACCCTACCAGAAGTCAATCATAATCATGGTGAAAGGATTCTCAAGGCGAACAGTCAGTCAATTAGATAAGGAATTAAATGGTTCCACTACTCCTAGCTCGCTGAGAAGGGTTTGCAACCAATTCTTAGTGGAAAACATAATTCTGGAGGGAAGGATTTTTCCACCATAAAGATCTAGGGCGGACGTTTATCAAAGTTAAGAGAATCAATTTTCTGGAAAACGCAATGCATGGAGAAATCTTCAGGAAAATCATAGAGTTTGGGGGGTGAGGCATTGGGTAAGGGCACCCACGCCTGGCCATCCTTCTCTCAAGAAAAATTCTAGGAAACCAAGGGTAAACCTTGCCATGAGGTACCCCCAAGCACTGACCATTTGGGAAAGTAAAAACACAGATGTTCTGAGCAAATCGCAAGGTAAGTGTTGGGCCTTAACCAAGTTGTGAAGATCCTTGGTCATGTTTGACCTACTTTTGGGACTTCGACATGATGTCGAAGGTGGAGTGCAAGTCAAAGAGGAGATCACGGGATATTGACTCTTTTTTAGGGATTGTTTTGGGTTTTAGGCTTATGTAACGGGTATGGGGATGTCGGCCCATGGGTTTATCCATGTTTAGGCCCTTTTTGTAATGAATAAATAGAAAGCTAGGCGATGTAGGAAGTAAGTTCGATCTATGTGATCAAAGAGAGGCTAGACACTGTGCTAAGTGCAACTTGTAAGTGCTTTGTGCATGCTATGTTGAGAACTTGCAGAGCTAAGTGCAAGTGACTGTGAAGAGGTTTTGTATTGTAACTCAGGGAAGGAGGATCTAGCGGAGTACGCGCAGATCTCTTGTCCTCTACGGAGTAAGATATCATGGCTCTATGCATGTAGAAGATTGACAAAAAGAAATAAAGAAGAAGAATTGGTGGACGTATCCCAAGGGTGGGGGTGAACCACGTATATCTTGTGTTTTGGTTGTGTTGTGCTTTATGGTTGTTCTTTTTTTTATATGGTTAAATGTTTAGTGCACTGATGTATTCTTAGAGGAATCTAATATGGTAGCTTAGTTTTGAATAATGTGAATGAATGCTAGATCTGATCTATGTTGGTATGCTTAGTACTTGAATCTATTGGATATGTTTGAATACTCCGTTGATCTATTATTAGGGTTTATCTATGCTGTAAGCTAAGATTGAATATTAATGAACTATAACTGCTAAGTGCTCTGTTAAGGTGTTACAATCACAGATCTGTGTCCCAGCTAAGGTTGCAGACATCTGAGTCCTACAACCACCCCTGCCTCTACCTCAAGTGAGACTTCATATGTCATGCGAGGGACAACTTCGATGGGCTAGTAGTAAAATTCGTTGGGTAATGCTTGGGTAAAACGCAAGGTGAAAAACGTGGTAAAAACACAGAGCAAGGGAGACACAGAGCCTTGGGATCTCCATAAAAATGTAGTGAATAAAGGTAAAAATCATAAAATTTTAGAAATTCAAAGGAATAACTCCCCCCGTACACTTGTCACCCGCTCCCTTAGTTTCAACAACAAATTCACCATTTATTTTAATTAAATGTCAATTTCCCTCAGCCATCCTAAAAGCAATACTAAAAACACTCCTAGTTGTCCCTTATTCCCTTTATTTCCCATTTATGTCTGACGCCTTTCTAAAACGGAGTTGAGTTAAAATTGGGTACATCTCCTAGTTAGACTAGACTCTAGATACGCTTCCATGCCTACACATTATTTTATGTTTTATTCCCTTCTTAATTTAATTTCTAATTAGGCATTTTATGCACACATGTGTATTGAATTACTCTTTAGGTTTATTTTATTTTCATTGATTTCCTAAATTGATTTAATTCACCCCTCATTAGTTTTTTTATAAAACTTATTTTTGTCCTCCCAGTAACCTAGACTTAGGCTAAGTTGGATTTTTAATTGCAAAAGATTGGACCATTAGGGACTATGATTAATAAACTCAGTCTATAATTAATTAATCAATTAATTAATTCAACAGTGTTCAATATTTTACAAGGTTTAACATTTGCTCATTTTTCTAGGCCACCTAGATGCATTGACTCATCCTTTTTTTTAATACCGTGATGTTCCATTCAAGACAAAATCCATGCTCCAAGGGTGCCACTCGCCTTTGTTTCAAACTTTAATTATGCGACGTTCCCTTCAAGACACACTACGTGCCCCAAGGGTGCCACTAGCCTTTGATTGATTTTGGTAGTTTTCCAACCCTTGGAGTCAATACTCCATCAGGATACCTTGTGAGAGACTAAGGGCCTCTAAGGAATAAGGACCTTGCCTTATTGCGTGCCCCTTAGAATCTTCGTGAGTGACTTTCTCAATCTTCCCTCATGGAATCATGGATCTCTCAAACTAGGTAATCATTAACCTACATTTTGAGCCACGGTGGGAGTTATAGTAGGTTGTGGTAGGGCTATTGCCACACCTCTCCCTCAATATCTGGTTGATGTGCATGGCCCCTTTACTCCTTATGCGAGTCTGATTATCAAGCAATCGTCATCTTGCATCCATCAACAAAATACTGTCAACGATCCTTTAAAAAAATCATAATATATTCAATCAATTGTCACATATGCATAAATGGAAATACCCAACCATATACAGTCCACTCCCTGACTCGATCTAGAGTCCAAGGACTTCCATTGTTTCCATCGACATCCTCAATCTGTCAAGTGTCCTACACACTCAAGAGAAACCCGTCAATAGCACCTGTCTATACATAGATATCAAATAAAATAACATCATAATCCATAAAAATCATCATCGGAATCCATAAGAGAAACAGACAACCATATACAAAATCGGATCACTTGCACGCAAGGGTCCTCAAAGAATAAGTAAAATCATGTGCACGAAAGAGCGGGATTATACACAGGAAGAAGAGTTAAACTCTATATATGTACCTTAAATATTACATGCTTTGCTGGATTTAGAAGAAAAAATAAGTTATGCTCTTGATAACCTTAAAAAAAGACAACAAACAGTTAAAAAATATTTTGATAAGAGGGCTAAATCAACTGTTTTTGCAGCGGATGATTTTTTTTTTTTATGGAATTTTTCACATGTTGATAAGGG
Source organism: Picea engelmannii (assembly GCA_009831015.1). Classification (NCBI taxonomy): domain Eukaryota; kingdom Viridiplantae; phylum Streptophyta; class Pinopsida; order Pinales; family Pinaceae; genus Picea; species Picea engelmannii. Next base: position 317,411 of record ML782469.1, on the reverse strand, counting down.
TAAGCATTCAAAGTTTCAGAAATTATGGCTAGGTCCTTACATAATTTCCTTCGTTGTTGGAAACAATTCTTATTTGCTCAAAGACAAAGATAGTCAATTATTTTCCTATATGACTAATGGTTCACATCTTAAACACTATGTTGAACCTAGCTGATTTTTATTGATTATTTCTGCGGTGTTTCGTGTATATATTTGATTTTGGTTTGTATATATTTTTGTTTTTATTATTTATGCTTTGACTTTTTCTTTCTTTCTTTTTACTTGAATTTGATTTTGAATATTTTGGTCAAGTAGTTGGGTCAATCAAGTTACTTTACCTTTCATTAGTTTTCTAAATTTTTGATTAATTTAACTTGAAAGATGAATAATACAAACAACAAAAGATAAATAAATTATCTTTCTTCTCTACAATGCTATGTGATGAGTATTTTCTAAACAAAATAAATTACCTTGTTACAATTTGGTTGTTACATCTCTTCCCTATCTTCTTCTTCCCCATTCTTTCCCTCCATGAGCGTATTTGTGGTGAGCATATTTAAAATTTTGATCAAAATTTTGCTAAAATACCATTTTCTAAGAAGAAGAGACAATCAACAAATTAAAACTCAAAAGTTCAAAAAATGACACCTGATATTTGGAGTTCTAGTCTATTGGAAATATACTACCTTGTGGAGTTTCCATTTGTTGACTCATGATTCATCACCTACTATAAGAGATCGCAAAGAGTTGCAAAGCCTATACATATATTTAAGATATTAATCACTATGACAGGTGAGGTCCCCTAGGAGAAAACAATGAAATGATTAATTCATAGCATCACATTTCTTTCAGCATGACATCAGTTTCAATTGAGGCATTATTTCAGATATAGTTTTAAGATTAGTGGTTTAATGATTGGACCATGGATTAAAGGTTTATGTGAAATACTTGTTTGCATTGCTAGAAAGTTGTTGTATGGACATTTTTAAAGGCATCAAACTATGATCAAAATGACATCTTCTAAGTTGCAAATATACTATGTTCTTTTCTCAACATTATGGTAGCATTGATTGACAACATTAAACATGATATCCATGAAGTTGTTTATTTGCAAAGGTATGGTATTTTGTGTTCCTATGTGATTATATGTCTAATGAATTAAAAGTTGTATTGCTCATACTTGCCATGGCATTCAATGTATGTCAAGCTTAAATTTTTGAGTGGCATAAACTTTTAAGGAGTTATATGGGTTTGATTTTGGTTNATATATATATATATATATATATATATATATATATATATATATATATATATATATATATATATATATATATATATATATATACACACCTCTTCGGATTCTTCAGCAGGTATTGTGTTTTTTTCTACATTTGTACTTTCTGAGAAAACGATGAAGAATTTCGCCAAATGGTTGAAAACCCACTTGAAGAATGGGTCGATTTACTTCTCTTGCAATCTGTTTCCTCAAAAAGTTAATATTTTGGGAGAAATCATTGCCGAAATGTACAAACACGGATTTTTCTTGTCGAAACTCCAATTTTCCTTATTCTTTGTCTTGTCTGGCTTGCTCCAAGCAGCGTAGTTTTTATACCATTTCAATGTTTCATTGAAACCTACACAAGAGATCTAGATAAAACAAGTACAACCAAATCTTATCAACAAAGGAAGAGAGATTCAATATGGAAGAATGAGAAAATATATTCACACTACTCCAATGAGCCAATGATTGATACATAGATGATGATCAATATGATACAATGAATGAGTGGAATACACTCATATATAGGACACAACATTCCATAATAGCATAATAAATGCATGAATAATAGCAAGGATGATTTTAAGGATGGAAATTTATTTTAAAATGTAGAATCCTTGGCGAATCTTACTAATCCCTCATATGTCAACTATAAATGTTTGGCGATATTTTTGTAAAAATATTCAAATTTCTAAGTATTTTATATAGTTTTTATAAAATTTTGGCGATTTTTAAGGTAAAATTATTTTATCCTATAGAATTTGGGTGAATCATTTTTAAAATAACGAATCTCATTTTTGGAAAAACCATGGAAAATTAGCCCATGAGCGAAATTTAGCCCCTAAAATCATCCCTAAATAATAGCATAATATTTATTATCTATAATAGAAAGTCTAAAATAGAACTAGACAGTTAAATCCCACTGAACTAGTGTGCCTAAAACAGAAATTTCTCCAACAACTATTGATCAACTTTCATCTGATAATCACCATCCTATTTCAATTTCAGCTCAGTTTCCCCCTTTGTGTGTTCTTAGTGTTTGAGTAGACTCTTCCCCTCCACGGGTGAATTATGTGGCATCTTATCCTCAGTGTTCAATTGCTTATGAGATGGTATTTTTACAGTTATTTTCACCTTCTCGAGACAAAGTATCGACAATTGATCAAGTATTTTATCCAATGGGGGTATGTGATCCTTCACTTCCCCCTTTTGTTCTGAGGGACTATGCTTTTACTCTTGATTCTGATATTGTTTTTTGTAAGACCTCGAGCCCTGGTATTTGTGTGCTATCATGCTCCATTTTCATGGATGTTGAGTTTCCTTCATATTAGGTTATCCTTGAAGATATGATTATGGATTTTCAACCTCTTCCTGAAATGGAAACTTTACAGGTTTTTTTACCTTAGCCTAAGCCTAACAATGGGATCTACCTGGAGAACTACTATGCATAATTTGAAAGGCTATGTGGTCTTATGTACATATTGTACTTTTAGGGTTTCTTGTTTTCAAGTTATGTATCCCATAATACTTGTTTTTATCAAAGGTTTCTATATTGGACTTATTAACTTCCGTGTGAGTGTTTTTGGTCTTATATACATGATTTTGAAGAAATTTTTATTTGGTACCTTTTCTTCCATGTTGATCCGTTTTGACAGGTAATGATATTGAAACTGGCATAAAGTTTAGATTTTCCCCTCCATGCATTTTTTCATTATCCATTTCTTGTTTCATTTTTCCTTAGGATCGACCCCATTGAGTTGCGAAACAAAACTTTCTGTGTTGTTTAGAAGTGTCGTAATTCATGTGGTAGAGCCTATCTTCCATGGGCACCCTAACTTAGACCCCCTTTGCATTTTGGCACCCATGATGCAAGTTTTCTATTAGGATTGGGAGTCTTGTTTAGTCCCACCAAGACTTTGCGTTGAAGGTGCATATCTTCTTCTCAATCTTTTTCTGGTCATTACCTACGAGACTTCCTCTAACGCATGTTGATACTTATGTCAACACCTCTTCAGATTCTTCGACAGGTATTGCATTTTTTTTACATACATGTAGAGTAGGTGTCATTACATATATTCCATAGGATCCACCCCATTAGTTTTCGACATCATACCTTCAAGATTATGTAAAGGTGTCGTTACAGATGATATAGATTACATCTCCATGGGTGTTCTAGTTAGTACCTCACTGACATTTTCGACACCCATGTTGTAGTTATTTCAGTAGGCTCACAAGCCATGTTTAGTCCTGCCATGTCTTTGCGTTCAGGCCTCATGACTTCGTCTCAATATCTTGTTGGATAACCTACACATGAGGCTTCCAAAATTTTGTTGAGTTGTAATGGAATTTCATATTAACCGCTCGCACTTCTAGGCCTAATGTCATCTCCAACTTTCCATCATTGAACCATTTTCTTATGCATTCCTACCAGTTGCTAGCCTTGCAATTTATGCCTTTGTGACTTGACACCTTTATCCATGGAGGAGAAATTCCCCTAATTGTCCTTATCTTGCACATGCTTCCTTGCATTGAGCATAGGTATGTTCCTTGCGCTCTGGAACTAGTTTTCTTACCCATGACACTCATTTCCTCCATTGTGCTATAACATTATTTTTTCCTTTTTCAGTATTTAATAACATGAAAAAGAAAAGAAAAAGAAAAAAATACAAAAAGAAAGGGGGGGAAGTGTCTATCTCTTTTGTTGGTAGCAGTCTTGTATCCCTTGAACAAAGCACAATTTTTTAGTCAGTGTCTCAATTTTTTGGGTTTAGTATGGCTTTAGGTGACTTTTTATCGTTTTTTATCATAATCTCCTCTAGTTGGTTATTCTTCAAACCATATGGAGTGTTTGTTGATGTCTCTTGTATCATGAATTTATCCCAGTTTATAATCCATGTTGCCTAAGTCACATAATGTATCATTATTTTGTTCAAGGGAAGTTTCACCCTAAGTCGTCCATTCTATAGAAAGTCTCTGACCTTTCAAGTCGACCTTATTGTGACATTCAAGTACATCTCATAATTAAAAGTATATTTGTATCTCACTCATGCCAATGTAGAAGGTCCTTATTGACTTCTTGCTAGCGGGTTTGTTCTTATCAAATCTGACACATTTCTCTAAGAGTATGACCTAGAGTTTCACCCTAGGCATATTTCCATCATTGATAGGTGATCTTGTGCTCAGAGATGAAAAACCATTATTGGTCACTAACTAAGCAGTTTCCCTTGTGCTCGACGTCAAAAACAATTATCCCACATAGGGATTCATGCAGTACCTTGGTTTCCATTTGACCCCATTGCTGGATTACTCGTCTTTGTCAGTGGTCTCCATTATTTAAGACTATTTAGAGAGTCTCTTCCATGTGTTATTCCATTTAGTGCATGTCGGAGTCGTACCCTGGTGTGGTCCTTACAATATGTTCATATGATTCCTTCCAAATATTTGGCCTTCTACTACCTGTCGTGCTGGATGATGGAGGATGCTTTAATTCCTCCCTTCCAGTGGATCTTTTCCTATCAACTTCAACACATCTTGCTTAGGGAAAAATATCTAGAGTTATTTATGGTACCTTGGGGCTTGTAGTCATCAATGGTAGGTTCCCTCACTATCGACAGTGGAAATACATCAATGTCCCCTAATTGATATATTCTACCAGGTTTTAGACACCAACTCATTTATTCACACTTGTTAGATTGTACCATGGTACCTTGACACCCATTATCATCATTGGTGGATTGTCTCGTGTTTGTTAATGGAATGAATCAATGATCGGTAATCAAATGGTGTCTCACTATGTTTGACCCCAACACATTTATTCACATGGTGTAGACTCGTACCATGGTGGATCGTTTTGAAGCTTCGGGTGAAGTACAAGAATCACATATTTTGTGCTCCTACTTGATATATATTGTACCACCCCTCTGACATTGGTACTTGTAGAGGATAAATTTGTTCACTTCATTGTTTCTAGATATCCTATGTTTTGATTTTAACACATATCTCCACTATGTATCCATTCGTGGTTATGATCTACTTTTTGCATGGATCCACTTTGTATTCCTCGTGGTCATGATTGCTACATCATATATATCACATGGATCCACTATGTATTATTTGTGTCCATGGACATCAATCATACTTTCATATATGTCATGGATTTGCAGTGTACTTGATTTAGTGGCCATGCTTACATCACTCCTGAGCATGGGTATTTCTAACTTGGGAAGAGAATACTCTTACTTGATCTCTGCCGACTGTTTATTTTCTTGCATTAGTTGTTAGAGAAATTTCATTGGATCTAATTCAATAAATCCTCACCCCTCAGATTTATAATGTATTATGTCCATCAGTTTTCCTTCTGACCTCACGCATAAGGGGGAATCTATTATACCAAAAATTGCCACATCAATTGCATTTGTGAGATGGCTTATCCCTTTTCCCTAGCTTGCAAACTTAAATCCCATCCTCTCATCTCAAAATCATCTAAAAAACAAATTTTTTGTTGTCGTCTATAGGTCACTCATGTGAAAACCTCAGATGTTTGTGCCTTGCTAGTTCACAAGTCACGAATTACCTCAAAAAATATGAAAAAATAAACATTCCATATTTTCGGGTGGATTTTTCGGTTGGCCTCATTCCTAAACTTCCCTTGGCCCATACATAATGAAATTTGACCACCTCAATCTCTTGAGGATGGTATAAAGGCACATATGAGGGCATGGATGAGGAGGACAACCTAGGTGAAATATTATGCTGATGAATTTTCAAGCTTCCCTTTTTTCCTTGATCCTCTGAGTAGCATCCCCTTGATCTGGAACTTGTTTTCCAACATTCCTTCCTCTCCCATATGTGACTGTAGGGTGTGTTTCTATCCCTTCTGATTAATTTGAGGAAGAGACATTGTGCTAAGTTGATGTTTGAAGGACCAGTGGAGGAACCTGGGTGGTTGGCTTCGAGGCAGTGCCCGCGGTTAGAGTTAGGTTGTAACTACCTACTTATACTAATTTTAATAAATGAGTTATCCTTCCCTCCATATATGTGTAAATTGATTCAATCTATTGATGTATGTTATTTTTCTTCATATACTTGAATTTTTTCACATTATATGTATGCTTTGAATTCATAACTACCTTGTTGCAACATAGACTCGGTCTTCTTTTGTAGTTTGATACTAGTTGAGATTAGGAGAAAAATAAAAGGTGGAAAGTGAGGATCAACATCAGACGTAGGATACAAGGTGTGAAGTCTCTCCTTCTCTCTTTCTCTCCTTATCTCCTCAAAGTAGTTATTTTCTTATAGCATTGTTGTGTGTGAGGGTAGGTTCTATGTTTTACATATTGTCTCGCTTGTTGAAATATACACTTGACATTGAGGGGGGGGGGGTGAATCAGTTACTGAAACTTTTGACTATTTTTCACACTTTCATAGATTAACTGGATTAATTGAATGAGATATATGTAGCACAATTAATTATTCACAAACATGTGTAACACAAATTGTATGAAGTAGATAAAATATCTTTCTTTTATTTATTTAACTTGAATGAATACATATAAAATCAATATTTTAATATCTTCAACTGAATATGAGAGATAGAACTCTATGATACAAGACCCGGCTTGTAGCTCTCATATCTAACTGAGAAATGAGGAATCCAAACCTCATAACAAGACCCAACTTTTTGATCTCAGATCCAACTGAGATGTGAAGAATCCAACCCTCATAACAAGACTCAACTTGTAAACAGGCACCAACCTGATAGAATGAACTTCCATTCAATCCATTATATATATATATATATATATTTATTTAATCCACCAAGACACTCTTCTTTCACCATACCTTTCTGTTTATATAGTGTTCCAAAGGTATAACATTGAACCATTGTGTCTCTTAATAATGAACCATTTCACCCTTTCATTTAATTAATTCTAAGTATTTTGTCATTAAGCCTTTTATTTATATATTTATAATTCTCATGATTTAAATATTCTTTAATCATGACTGTGTATCGGTTCACTAGTCCACACATCTCGAATCATTGTTAATTCTAGTATTAATTTATAGGTGCTCCCTTCAATCCAAAATTCTTGTGACCGTGGGCTCAAAACCAGGCTTATCTATTTCAAACGTTGTTTTTTTAGCACTTTTCTTCTTCCACCCCTATTCTTGTACATGGGATCGTATTCAAATGTCTGAGGGATTTATTTACTTCTAGTACCTTTAGCTTCTTTTACTTATTGATGACGCACACAACCCCCTCAACCCATGGGTTGGAAGGTTCACGTCAACAGGATCTTTTCCCTTACACTGGCCCGAAGAGCTCTCGAGAATGGATCCTCTATTTCCCTTTCGGGAAATCTGCACCCACAATCTACCTCGAGAAATTCCCCCTTGTACTTCGGGAGGTCAGACTTCGCACCTTCGTGAATCCAGTGGTCAAACGCCCTGTCTCTCAATCTCCGAAAACCTGAAGCAGTCAACGCTTGACCTTTCCTCTTTCTCTTTCGGATTTCTCCTTATCACGATTTCGGTGGCCGCGATGTCAAACAACTTGTTCCCGCGATTCCCGAAACTTGATTTTCCAAAAATTTGATACGCTCGCAAGCTTTGAATTTTCAACAGCCCCTCTTTCCATTGGGACTTCGAACTTCACGATATCATGAATCCTAATGCAAAGAATTCAGGTCTTTTACCCACGAAACCCTAAAATGGCCAACTGAATTGACTTCGTGTCGATAGTGTGCCACCTGTCCACTCTGCTATCTTCTGTGGCCCACACAATCCTCCCGTTCCTTCGGGACTTCGCGTTTTTTGATTTCACGAGTCCCGTTGCAAAGGTTTCGGGATTCCAACCTACGAAACCCCGATATAGAAATTCACGTGTAAATCCAACGGCTCCTGTAGCTTGGATCTACAACTCTACTCCTCCTGAGCTTAGAACCTTTGAGGATACTCGTCGTATCTCCCCTGATCTTCCGTGAGATCTGACATCTCATGGGACTTCGCAAATTCTCCACAGAGAATTCCGACCGTCTATTCTTCCCTTAAGAACGCGTCCTCCTACGGTCCGACGTCGCTATGCCTTCCTTCCAACTTTTCAAGGTACTTGGCCTCGTGCCTTCCTTTGACTCCTTTGAAGGTTCAATCCTTCTGAACTTTCCCACGACTTCAAGTCTTTCAGAAAACCCTTGCACGCACTCCTTGTGGAAGACTTTCAAGCACTTTCAAGTGTTGAAATCCTTCGACTCTATGCACACCTGCAGTAGCAGTCCCTAAATACTTTGCTCAGGTTCGCAACTCTGAGACTTTACTCGGCATGCGCACTCCTTGCACGACTTCTATGCCTAAATGCACTTCAGTGTGAATGAGAACAAAATATACCCTATCTGAACTCTTAGAGACAAACCTATGAACCCTCTATCAATGCACTCCTTGCGGACAATTCAACTGCACTCCTTGCAGGAACTCTAGCTCAGATAGAGAAACAATTGAAACTCATTTCCCTTACTCTCTCTCTCTCTCTGATTTCAGACATTGAACAATAAATCATTCATACATAGCATAAAAGAAATTGCATGACAGAAAGAGTAAACACTTATGAGCATGACATTCAAAGATGCATACACAGAGAATATTTGAACACCATGAGTTTCAATCAAAACCTTCTTTGTATTAATCCAGAACTTTTGTACATGGAGTTATCGCTACAGCTCTCTGCTTCTTCTCTTCTATGCTCTATGCTCTCAATCGACAAAATTCTTTTATTTCCCTTTGTTACAATACACAATGAGGGTGTCTATATCCCATTTCCCTCTCTCATTCTAACTGTCTAATCTAGAATTGAATTCTATCTACTTGCATTAACTACCATAAATGATTTCTACCTACTAAGTATGAGAGCGAATCGCTCAAGGTACGCTTACATTTTACAAGTGTGCCTTCACTTGATGGCTTCATTAATGATTCAAGATATTTCAAAATTTGCGTTGGGTGCTTTTCCAGCTGTCCTTTGTCTCCGCGCTGGCTCGCTTGAGAGTCTCCTGCATCATACTCCCTGGCTTGAAAATTTTCATGGGCTCCTGTCCATGAGCTCGTGCATGGTCTGTCCATGCTTCTGGATCTTTGCTTCATTCTCCCAACTGGCATATTCAAATGGATGGTTCTTCCATTTGACCAGATACTCAAAGTATTGTTTTCGCCTGGTCTTCTTACTCACTCTTTTGTCCAGTATGCGCTCCATTTGTGGCTTTTCTGCAACTGGCATCTGTTTTGTCCACTGGATCACTGGCTATTCATTTTCTGTCCCTACTTCCTCAACTTTATATGGGTACAAATCTGAGATATTGAATATTGGAGAAATTCCGATCCCATTGGGTAATTCAATCTCGTAAGCATTTGCCCCAAATTTCTTCAAGACCTTACATGGTCCAATTTTCTTCATCTTCAGTTTATTATATGTTCCTCTTGGGAAGCTTTCCTTTCTCAAATGTGCTAGAACCAAATCACCGACCTCAAATTGAACTTGTCACCATTTCTTCAATGCCTGAATGATAGCATAGAACTCCTTGTCATAAGTGGAGTATTTCACTTTCGCTTCATTCAGCTTCTCACTGAAGTATGCTATTGGCCTGTCTTCTTGACTCAAGACTTCCCCTATTGCAAACCCACTTGCATCGCATTTCACTTGAAATGTCTTTTGGAAATCTGGCAACACCAAAATTGGTTGTTCCATGATTTTCCTCTTCAACAGATTAAAACTCTTTTCAGCTTCTTCTGTCCAGTGAAAATATTTATGTCTCTTCTTCATTGTGTCCATCATCGGTGCACTAATTCCATTGAAATTCCTAATGAATTTTCGGTAGAAACTAGCCCATCCATGAAAACTTCTCACCTCAAATATACTCTTCGGTGATGGCCAATTCTTGATTACCTCCACCTTGTCTGGATCCATCCTGAATTTATCTGCAGAAATAACTAACCCCAGATAAATGAGCTCTATCTTCATGAATGAGGACTTCTTCATGTTTATCAGGAGCTTCTCCTGCTGCAACAGCTGCATTAATGTAGCCAAATGTTTCAGATGCTCTGCCACTGTTTTACTGAAAATCAGTATGTCATCTAGATACACAATGACAAATTTTCCGATGAACTCCCTTAGGAATTCGTTCATCAACCTCATGAAGGTACTCGGTGCATTTGTTAAGACAAGCGGAATAACAAGACATTCATACAACCCTTCGTTGGTTTTGAAGGTTGTCTTCCACTCGTCACCTTCTCTCATGCGAATTTGAGGATAACTGCTTTTCAAATCAATCTTTGAAAATAATTTTGCTCCACTCAAGCAATCCATCAGATCATCCATCCTTGGCAATGGAAATCTGTACCTGATGGTTATCTTATTGATCACCCTAGAGTCAGTACACATCCTCCAGCCTCCGTCTTTCTTCAAACTAAGTACTGTTGGAAAAACACATGGACTCAAGCTTTCTCTGACCAAACCTTTATCCAACAAATCCTGGACTTGTCTTTTGACCTCTTCATTCTCCTGCAGCGTCAATCTGTACGTGGCTTTGTTTGGTAAACTGGCTCCTGGTATGAGATCAATATGATGACTCACACTTCTGATCGGTGGCAACGAATGAGGTAGTTCGTCCACTACTATGTCAGCGAACTCTTCCAGTAGTTCTTGAATCTCTTCTGGTAAATCATCTACTCTTGTGTTGGTCAAAACAATCTTCGGTTTCCTGACCACAATGAATTGCGGTTCTTCCTTCTTCTTGACCTCTGTAAGAATTTCCTTCCCACTCATGAGAAGTACGGTGTTACTTACTTCCGGTTTCATCTCCTTATCCTTGATTGGAAGCAACATGTGAGTCCTCCCATTCTTTTCTAGGGTGTATGTGTTCATCCTCCCATCATGAATCACATTCCTCTCATATTGCCATGGTCTACCCAGCAATAGATGACAAACATCCATAGGAATGACATCACATAATATCTTGTCATTATATCCTCCTATCTTGAATTCAACTAAACACTGTTTAGTGACAGTTACCTGATGTCCTTTTTGTAGCCATGAAACTCTGTATGGGCTTGGATGATCAATCATCTCCAGCTCCAGCTTTTCTACAATCTCTGTAGAAACAAGATTATCTGTGCTACCACTGTCCACAATGACCTTGCATACCATGTCCTGGTTTTGCAAGCATTCCATAAAAGTCTGTTTCTTTGAACTGAACTCTCCCCCTCCTTCTCTGGTGTCAAAAGAGCTTTTCGCATCATCAGTGATCTTGCGCCTTTAGCATCTTCTACCTCAACATCCTGCCTCTATGCTTCGGCGATGTGAGTCTCACCTCCTTCTTTCCTTTTGTCTGGACACTCATAAGACTTGTGCCCATTCTTTCCACATGTGAAGCATGTTATTACTCCACCTCTACCTCTAGTACGAGGAAAAGTATTATTATCAGCATACTCTCCTCTCTGTTCAATATGTTTCCCTTGTTGTTCAGCATATTTCCCTCGCTGTGAGGTTCCACCTTTCTAAGTTCGAGTCTGAGGTTTCTTCCAGTCCTCCTTAGGCTTATGGTTTTTATCCTGGGCAACTAATTTTCCCCTAGGATGACTCCTGCCTCGACCTCTTTGACCCTGCTTTCGACTCAGCTTCTCCTCAGCTTTTAGAGTCATTTGATAAGCATTTTCCACCGTTCGGATAGTTACCATGCTCATCTCATCCTGAATGTCGTATCTCAGGCCATTCATGTATTTGGAAACTTTTTCATCATCGCTCTCCCGATGACCTGCCCTGATGTTCAGCCTATAGAATTCTTCAGTGTATTCTTTCACTGTCAGCAGCTTCTGCCTCAGGTTCTACATTCTCCTAAAAAGAGTAATTTGATAATCTATGGGGATGAATTTCACTTTCATCTTTGCAATCATCCTGTCCCAGCTTTTGATTTTTTTCTTGCCTTTGCAGCGTCTGTCAGCTTGTAGTTCATCCCACCACAATGTTGCATGTCCCTTCAATCTTGTGACAACATGCTTGACCTTCTTGTCCTATTCGACATCTTCATAGTCAAAGTATGTGTCCAGAGCTCTAATCCAGTCTAGAAGCTCCTCTGCATCTAGATTTCCCTCATGAACTGGAATGCCCATTTTCTCTCTTGCACCCATTCTTGCAATAGCCCTAATCAAATGTTCGTTTGCTTCATCTTCGACTGCAACTTCCTCTTCATGTTCAACTTCAATTTTTCTTTCGGAATCACTAAGATCTCCAACACTGACTGTACACCTCTGTGCTGTCTCCATGTCTTCAAGTTTGGCGCGTAAATCACGCATTTATTTTCCATGGCTAGATCAGTCATATGCCTACCTCTTCTTCTCGGCATTTCCCTATCCTCTGGTAGATTGGGTGTTTTCCTGTCCCTTCTCCTTGGTGGCATGGTGAATTCTCCTTTTCCCTGCTACAGAAAGAAAAGAATCCTTTCTGAGCTCTGATACCAAAAATGATGATGCATGCAACCCCCTCAACCCATGGGTCGAAAGGTTCACGTCAGCAGGATCTTTTCCCTTACACTGGCCCGAAGAGCTCTTGAGAATGGCTCCTCTATTTCCCTTTCAGGAAATCTACACCCACAATCTACTTCGAGAAATTCCCCCTTGTACTTCGGGAGGTCAGACTTCGCACCTTCACGAATCCAGTGGTCAAGTGCCCTGTCTCTCAATCTCCAAAAACCCGAAGCAGTCAACGCTTGACCTGTCCTCTTTCTCTTTCAGATTTCTCCTTATCGCGATTTCGGTGGTCGCAATGTCAAACAACTTGTTCCCGCAATTCCCAAAACCCGATTTGTCGAAACTCCGATATGCTCGCAAGCTTTGACTTTTCAACAACCCCTCTTTCTGTCAGGACTTCGGACTTCGCGATATCACGAATCCTAATGCAAAGAATTCAGGTCTTTTACCCACGAAACCCTGAAATGGCCAACTGAATTGACTTCGTGTCGATAGTGTGCCACCTGTCCACTCTGTTGTCTTCTGTGGCCCACACAATCCTCTCGTTCCTTCAGGACTTCGTGTTTCATGATTTCACGAGTCCCGTTGCAAAGGTTTCAGTATTCCAACCTACGAAACCCCGATATATAAATTCACATGTAAATCCAATGGCTCCTGTAGCTTGGATCTACGGCTCTACTCCACCTGAGCTTAGAACCTTTGAGAATACTCATCGTATCTCCCCTGATCTTCTGTGAGATCTGACGGCTCACGGGACTTCATGAATTCTCCACAGAGAATTTCGACTGTCCGTTCTTCCCTTAAGAACTCGTCCTCCTGCGGTCCGACGTCGCTACGCCTTCCTTCCAACTTTTCAAGTTACTTGGCCTCGTGCCTTCCTTCGACTCCTTCGAAGGTTCAAATCCTTATGAACTTTCCCATAGCTTCAAGTCTTTCAGAAAACCCTTGCACGCACTCCTTGTGGCAAACTTTCAAGCACTTTCAAGTGTTGAAATCCTTTGACTCTACGCACACCTGCAGCAGCAGTCCCTAAATACTTCGCTCAGGTTCGCAACTCTGAGACTTTACTCGGCCTGCGCACTCCTTGCACAACTTTTGTGCCTAACTTCACTTCAGTGTGAATGAGAACAAAAGCTACCCTATCTAAAGTCTCAAAGACAAACCACTGAACCCTCTGTCAACGCACTCCTTGCGGACAATTCAACTGCACTCCCTGTAGGAACTCTAGCTCAGATAGAGAAACAATTGAAACTCATTTCCCTTACTCTCTCTCTCTCTCTCTCTGATTTTAGACATCCAACAAGAAATCATTCATACATATCATAAAAGCAATTGCATGACAGAAAGAGTAAACACTTATGAGCATGACATTCAAAGATGCATACACAAAGAATATTTGAATACCATGAGTCTGAATCAAAACCTTATTTGTATTAATCTAGAACTTTTGTACATGGAATTCTCTCTACAGCTCTCTGCTTCTTCTCTTGTATGCTCTATGCTCTCAATCGGCAAAATTATTCTATTTCCCTCTGTTACAATACACAATGAAGGTGTCTATATCCCGTTTCCCTCTCTCATTCTAACTTTCTAATCTAGAATTGAATTCTATCTACTTGCATTAACTACCATAAATTCCTTCTACCTACTAAGGACGAGAGCGAATCGCTCAAGGTCCGCTTACATTTTACAAGTGTGCCTTCACTTGATGGCTTCATTAATGATTCAAGATATTTCAAAATTTGCGTTGGTCACTTTTCCAGCTGTCCTTTGTCTCTGCATTGGCTCACTTGAGATGCTCTTGCATCACTTATCATGTGACCGATGTTGGAAGCAGGTTCTTCAGTATTTCATCCTTCGAGACTTCCAGACTTTGCAATCTTTCAAACCTCCCAAAATAAATTTCGTCGAATTGTGTATACTGTATTTACTATTAGATTGGACATTCAATATTTAATCTTCTGTGGATGAACAATCCTGGATTATCTAGAGGCTTCAAACAAAATCAACAATTATGACTTAATCATGAGTTGAGATGAGAAGTTCTCGTTCACTACGAGATTTAGTTGATCTGTGACTCCATACTTTGCAGTCTTCCAATTCTCCTGAAGCAAATTATGTTGGAGTGCATATCAACACTTCTCTACTTAATAACCTTCACATGTCTAGGAGCTAGGACCATAGGCTTAGGCACAACAAAGCTCCCACTCTTCAGTTATTTGGGTATTCGTGACTCTGGGATTCCTGGATACTCAAACTCTGAAGTATTTCAATCCCTCCAGAGTCTTTACCTACCGAATAAGTCATAAAATGATATCTGTAACACTTATACTTCGTAGGTGGTACATTAGCTAGGTGAGGAACATGAAATTTTGACACAAGATATATCAAATTTGTCAACAAATTGGTAAGACCGCTGGTAGCACCTATTTGAACGTGAGGAATAACTATGGTGCTCCCTTGTACTTTGAACGAGAGAATATGATGCACCTCTTTGAATGCGGGGAATAACTATAGTGCTCCCCTGTACTTTGAACAAGAGAATATGATGAACCGAAGCAGACTATGGCTCTAAAACCTTTGTCTCTATGGCCTTAGCTCCATTCGTAGGTGGTTACTTTTTAAACTACTACTATTGGTGGTTCAGGGTAAACTACAGGTGTTTTGGTTCCAAATCAACAGGTGAAACAACTGCATCCTTATTGAAACATGTGTTGCTTTCTTTTCCCTTTCCTCTACGAGGTATTGATATGAAAGGGATGTGTCTCATTTATATGTGAAGGATACACCTTCCTGTTAGTTAAAAACTCATGCTTACTCTATTCTTCCACTATGTTTGATCAATGGTTGAGAATGTTCTCGAATTAGATCAACGATTATTGTTACTTTGTGATTCTAGCTTATTCTTGTTGTGTTGGGTTTGTCACTTGGGTGAGCAAAACAAAAACACTTGCATGCCTAGTTGGGCCTGCTAGACAAGAAAAAAGTTCATGAGTGGGTTAAACAAGACAAACACATATAATAAACAAAGAAACAAACTAAAACAACTAAGAAATAAAAGTTAGAATGCATGAGAAACTTGGAACCATAAAAAATAAACTAATGACCAAGATAATGCTACCAATGGATCAATAGATTAGTAGGAAAAACACCGTAGAGAAAAATGAGGACTTATGAGTCCCCTCTTCATCCTTGGGAGGGATCTTGAATTCCCTAATGGAGATCTCTTTTTACAATACAAATCATGAAGAACAACAACGCCTATTCCTTCAAGAGGTGAGTGGAATGACCTATTGCAATGATGCTTGAATGTTCCAAGGAGAAAAGAGGATTCTCAAAGAAGAATTGAGGTAGCATAACTACAAGATACCAGATATATAAAATATGCAGAACATAAACGAAATGCTAGAAATGACAGAATAACAGTAAAATATCCAGCATAATCTTCACAATACACAGAAATGATATACGAATTAGCAACAGAAATAGCACTTGAATCAGATAGCAATGTTCACAGGCCTCTTCGAGGGGGCAACCTCCAATCGAGCAGCGCTCTGTTACAATAATATCCAAGCTAGGGTTCTCATACCCTCGACTCCTATTTATACTAAAAAGAA
>ML782469.1:282700-296946 GCA_009831015.1 Picea engelmannii | reverse complement strand
CCTTCTAGAAGCGGAAGCTTCTATTAGGTCTTCTTACATCCGCCTTATTCTATTTTATTGAAAGGTCTTATTAATATTGACCTTTATTACATCCGAATACATTGATCTACCTATGTGCGGGTTAGGACCTTAACAATAACAATACTATGAGGATCTTGGTTTCTTAGTGCACCAATGACTCTTATTTATAGCATTTATTCAAGGCAAAATGTAATTGGTTCTTGGTGTGAACAAGGGGCCTTTTAGGGCACCCTTTGGTCCTTGACCAACCCCCCATTCAGATTTTGCTCATATATGGAGGTCAAATCAGGTTGGGAGCTGGTACATAAGTGGTTGGGGGGGCGAAAAGAACCATAAATGTACCTTTCATAGGAGTGCACATCTTTTCTCGTACACAGTCGTGCATTTGGCACATTGTGGGCTTTGAGGGATTTGTTGGCCTATGCACTGTGCATGTGCTTTCTTTGGTGAATTTGCGCATGTTAATGTTTTCCCCATTGTATAGTTTTTTACTTTTGAAATGTATTTTAGTGTTGCAGGTGAACTAATTACTGTTGGCATTGTTTTGTTTTTGTAACCATTTGCATGCAATGTTGCGGACGATATTTCAGTGACAATAGATGCCCCTTGGTGTGTGAGGTTAGGAGCATACGTGTAGCCTAAATACATCAATGTTTCTTTTACTAAGAGTGTCATTGTAATGAAGAGTGTTGAGAGGAATTGCAAGAGTGATCCACTGGAGGGAGACGGGAAACTGTGGGACCCAAATCTTTCTCTAGGGAGAAAAAATAAAATTTGTGTACAAACGAGGTGAGCACGCCCCATGCTCATGTCATGTAACCAAAATGTGAGATGGTAACTGAAGATGTATGTTGGTGTAGATAATTGCAGTGCCCTTCGGGGTGGTTGATAACGACAGATGACAGTTCTGAATGGTGAGCCTACTCTGAAGTGAGGCAAGGACGTCTGTAAGAAGTGTTGATGGCTCGTAGGAATTGATGGCCTAACGAATTTAGAGGTCCTCATCTGGTAAGAAACAACTACAATAGTCGCATAGTAAGACCCATCATAACATGAGAGTTTGTTGAAGTCGAATGTTATGGGGCTCAACGGAATCAGAGAACAATGATGATTCTCTCTGTGTCATCTGAGACTCCTCATTGTGAAGGGAATGAGAGTCAAGATATTGCCGCCCTTCAAGAAACTGTGCCGATGTTGACAAAAAGGGAGATGTGACTCCAAGAATCAAAGGGCTTCATGAAATACACTGAGATGAGATTAGGTACTGATATGTAACATGAACGAATTCAATATGCGGTGAGACTCAAGACTTTCCTTGGTTGGGGAATTTTGAAGGATGATTGGAAGCAATCGTAAAACTGTATCTAGCGTCAGGGGGATGACTGGATATGGGGTTAAAGTGTTCCAGAGGCTAACAAAGTGGAAAAGCATAGATATCATGGGGACATGGACTTGGGACAATTAGGTTTTATGAATGATGTACGAATGAAAAGAGCGAGTGGATGCCCCAACCAAGGGCGACATGGGTTGCTTTGCTGAAAAAAAAAGGAGGTCATCAAGGGTGATGAAAAAAAGATAAGAAAATGCTGGAAACATAGGCTTTTTTACAATTACCAATTGAATAAAGAATAATTTGGGGATGAGTGTACAAATACAGAAACAGGTGCCCCAGTGCAAGATGGCTTGACCTGAGAGGGCGTAAGTTGCTAAAGAGAATTGGTGGAGGGTGGGGGCCCCATGGGTGGGTTTTTGTATGAGGTAAATGAATGGAGGGAAATCTGCAGATTAGAAAACCGATGGTGGATGAGATGGAGGGATAAAGATACTGCGGAGGTGCAGTCGATAAAAACGAGATGATATAACCTAGGAGTCCATTGGGAAAGCTAGAAATATGATGAGAAGAAGTATGTGGCTTATTCTTTGAAGCGCATAAGACCATCATGACTCCCATCCCTAGGGGGTGAAATCAACATGAGTGTCAATTTTCCAAGGGGAACTATGAATGGGACAAATCATGTGGGGAAGAGTGATACCAAGTGATCGTACCAAAATGTGGTGGAGGTGACAGTACTGCAGAGCCAGATGTAGGGACCCTAAAGTGTTATAACCCTAATTTTCACTAGACATGCTTACCTGGCATCAGGCCATCCCATATTCCTTATTTTCCAAAACACTACTGAAAAACTCTTCTTAAAAACCCTTTTTATAAAGGCCCATGCACCCTGCTCCATTACTACACGCATGTACACGCTGGCTGACACAAGACAACCCGCGTGTACCTACAAAAGCACGAAAAGAGGAAATTTGCTGATGGAACACACAACTTTGGGTAAGTTAACTAAACATTTCAACCATGCATGGTCGGTCATTCGACCAAATACCTAGCTCCTTCTAACCTATAAAAGAAGGGGTAGGGGTCCCATTTGAAAGGAGGAAAATCATAGTAAAGAAACTATACCCGATTGAGCATTCCCTTTGTCCCAACCTTTAGCCATCCTTGTGCAAAGAGAAGTATAGAGAAAAGCAGTTGGAAGATAGTGGAAGAAGAACCCGAGACCAGGATCGAGGAGAAGTAGCCGACTTTATCATTGTAAGGTATCATTGTGAAGTTAATAAAAGAATTTCTTTTCCCGTCCCGCCATATGAGATTGTCATTATTTGAATATTGATTGTGTTATTGATTAAATCTCTAACCCGTTAGTTCATATATCAAATGCATGTGGAGTTCTTTGTTTGTATTTAGTGAATGCACATCAGCATTGGGAGGAGAGTTGTAGTCAAAGAACGACCAAGCGCGAAAATGGATCGACATGAAACATGAAAAATAAGGTACGTCAACTTAATCTTGTGAGCCTTGTATTTACATATGAGTAATGGGGGTTTAGGCATGGGATGATGGTAAAAAGTAAGAATCTTTAGGTCATTTCTACATGCATGATAAAACCCTTAGTGCTAGTCCGTAGAAGGGATTTACCAGCCACAACAGAATTGGCGACCATACTAGGGATCTCTAGGGTTTCTTGGAATGTTTTTTCTTGGGTATTTTTAAGAACTGGTTTCATTCCTTGTTTTTAAAGTTTCTGCAAAAGTCTGAGCTAACAGAGTGTCTGGTATTCCATACCAGTTATCTTTGTTTCTTTGCTTTACTACATTTTTTTTTTCGAGACCCACAGAGGTACATGCGGCTTGTATAAGGTCTGCACGCGTGTACCCGCACCCTACCTTCCCACATCTCGCATGTACACATTAGCTGAGGTAGTGTCAGTCGCATGTAAGATTCCAGAAAATTTCTTCTAGAGAGGCAGTCATCCTCTCCCCTGTCAGAAACAATCCTTCTATGGGGTTTTCTGGAATTCTTTCTAGTCTTTGTTGTTTGTAGTCTAGAGCTTAGGTTTCACCTCAAATTGGTTTTTTCTATGAAGTTTTCATTGAATTGTTTTCTTTTTTTACGTCAAAGTAAGTGTTTGAGTCTTCAGGAGATCTTGGTTCTCAGTACCAACAGTCTCTGCCTGGGCTTGATTACTTTTCCTTTCATTTTTTTTAGAGTTTCAGAATTACACGCGGCCTGTATAAGGTCTGCATGCGTGTACATGCGCTCTGACTTTACACAGCTCGTGTGCCCATGCTTGTTGTTGAATTGTCAGTAGCGTGCCTGTGGAGAAAATTTTTGTTTAAGGTAAGGAAGTCATCCTTTCCTTTGTCAAAAGTTATACCTCTCAGTTTTTTGGGTCTCTGTCATAGCGGTTAGTAACTTAGGTTTGATCACAACAATAGCTTTCTTTTTCATTAAGAAGTTTTTCATCAAAATTTTCTTTTTATAGGGTTTTTAGACAAGTGTGAGAGTCCAGTTTTAATTTGCTTCTGTGTTATTTTTACAGTGACTCTTTGCGATCTGCGCTTAGGCCAGAGTTTTTCTTGGTGTTTACTTGTTGATATTTTTCCTTTTTGCTTTGTGAGCATTCAAATAAAAAAAAATCTTTTATTTCTTTGTTTGGTTAAATAGTGTTGGTTTGCTTTAGTAACCAGGAAAAGTATTTTTTTTCATAAGTTCTTGACGGTTTACTTAGATCATAAGTAGCTCATAGTCAAGTGAAATCCTGCTTTGAGTTTGTTGTTCAAAGATCTTAGAAAATTTTTAGTTCGAAAAGTTGTTTAAGATTTGAGTCAAGAAGAAGTTATTTTGTTTCCATCTTTCTGTTTATTTTTCTTTCGTCTTTCAAACATCACTAGTTTCATTTTCATAACCTTTGACTTAATACAAGCCATAAAAATTAACGCTAAATCTAAAATTCATTAGACGTTTTATGTTTGTAGGGTCAACCAACTAGTTTAGGGTTAGGGCCTTAAATTAGTTTGGAGAGGAAACTCTTCAAGGCCATTAAATCAAACATTGGAGTCTGAGTTAGGGAGTGTCAAAGTCCAGTATTGTGAAAGTTATCCGAGACCCCCCTCTAACACAAGGGATAAACATGAGGTCGCATGTGGAAAAGTAGTGGAGATAACCCCTCCAAAGCTGGACCAATTGTAGTGGAGAACACATATAGAGGGCTTGTATTGGGATTTCGTCGATTGCATTTGCCACGGAGCTTCATGGGCCTCGAATCCGTTCGAGGTCCTCAGTTTTCTTCCAAACCACTTGCCTTCGATACCCTTGATAGGTTTTGGGCTCAACACCTTGCTCATTTTGGTCTACCCGACTGTTGACTGTACCTTCCTGGTGACTGTTCACGCGCTGACAACCTAGTTGCCTATCTTTTTCAGAGACATACATAGGTGACTATGGGGGTATACTGCGGTAACTAGGATAGACATCGGGCCACGCTTTGCAGAGTATACTCGGAGGGTGATTTCGTGTTCGAGTTGCACTTGCACTGGTAAGTTGCTCTAGTGTTGGTTGTTGTAATTGTTCTTCCAACTAGTTTAGTGTTTGCTTGTTTTATCTTGGAGGGACTTTTTCTAGTGTGTGTTGTTTTTTTTAAAACGAATAGAAATCCCTAGTGCGTCTTTTATATTCTCACACAGTGGAGGATCATGAGCTCTGCTGGTCATGAAGGCTTCTGGGCCTATCACCGATTACACTGGAGCCACCTCCACCACCACTAAGGCGAAAGCTAGACCAACAAGGGTCTTTTGAAGCGGCCGGGTCATAGGAAACTATACCCGACAAACATCCAGAGGAAAAAACCATTTTAGACCTTGGAGTGGAAGCTCTTGGTGCATATGAAACTCCAAACACTGATATTTCAACACCCATCATCATACAGATTCATCCTTACGAGTGCCAGATAATGTCGCACGCAGCAATGGAAACAAATGTTGCCACTTCTTCTGGGAATTCTTCAATTCCCACTACGATTGTCACCACAGGAGGTATTCCACCTCCTAACCCACCATCGTCGGCCCGAGCCACCATGGTCTCAACCACCTCTACCTCAAGCAGTGTTCCAATCCCGTCTATGGTGGCGGCCACTGCCCCTTTCACACAGAGTGCGGCGGGCCCTCTGTTCTCATACGAGATGCCTAGCTCAGGTACAAGTCCTATACTTTCCTACTCCACTTTACAAACTTTAGGTCTAGGGGCAAGGAGCTCTAACGCTCCTCTACAAGGACACATGGGGGGCACTTCAGCTCCTTTTAACGTTTTCCTTTACAGAGGAGGTCATATACCTCCTTCGTCCCCTTCACTCAATGGCACCCACCAGCAATCCGTCGGGCCACCCACACACCATATTTTATTTGGAGCAAGGAGTCAAGGACCACCTTCTCATAATATGCCGGTAGGTTTGACACCATTTTCTTTGTTCGGTTCGTTTGGTAACAATGCTTTCTCGTCAGCCACTTTACCAACTAGGGGCAACCATGGTTACAAACAACCTATTTCTATGCAGGGTACTATTCCTGCACAGGGGGAAAACCCAGGAACTTCTTCTGCATCAGAACCTTGGAATTCTTGGCAGGGATCAGTTCCCTTGTCAGGAATGCCGATCTGGGGCAATTCTTTTCACAACCAATGGAACCCCGGATAAGGTGCTATGCCTATGCCCATGGGATGGGCATAGTGAAACCCTTCCCAAAGTCCTCCGAATGTAATGCATGCCCAACCATCTACGTCCTATTTTGGGAATCATCTGATGATGTCTCCTCACATGTAGAATCAATACGCTAGTCATGGCCATGGTTTTTACCAGAACCTCGACCATCAACCCAACTTTTCCTAGAAGCCTAGTGCCAGTCAAACTCCAGGCCCCTTTTTCCATGGTTATCATCAACAACAACCAAAGCTACCTTTCTTGGAAACTTTACATTTACCAGACTTGACAAGATTGTTGAATGGCCCCATCTGTCATGATCCACATTGGCCTCCTATGCCGACGAAATTTCCTTCAGACATACCAAATTTCGAGGCCAAGCCTAACGAAGATCCAGGGGATCATGTGACCACCTTCCATCTTTGGTGCTCGTCTAATTCATTGAAAGACGACTCCATACAATCGTGATTGTTTCAATGCACTCTCATCGGGAGTGTCACAAAATGGTACATTGAGCTCGACCGCTCGAGATATTCTTCCTTCAGCGAATTGGCAATGGAATTCCTAAACCATTTCCAATTACCCGTGAGATACGACGCCGGCACAGAATTTCTGGACAATTTTGAATAGACAAAAGCGGACCATATCTCTGACCACATCCGAGAGTGGAGACACCGGAAGAGTTTAATTAAGGTACTCATCCCACCAACATTCCTGCTTGAGTGGTTCCTTAAGTCTTTGGTCCCACAACTATCCAAAGACGTCGCAACGTTGGGAGTGTTTTCCGAAGAAGATGCCATCATGAGAGCTCAACAACTTGAGCTAATTTATTCTCAGTCTGGTTTACTATATGAGGTTTTGCCTGATGTACCATGATCCATGCTTGATAAAACCCAAGAGAGATATGGACCACATGCCGATGGTATTGTAGGTTCAACACAAACCAAGCCCATTGAACAACTGACAAAACAAATGCAGCAATTGTCTATACAACACACAACAGCCAGCCAAACTATTGTTTCAGCTACTCCCCTTACCCAAACGTCGGATGTACACATAGTGCAATCAAAAAATCCAAAGGCCACCCAACAGCCTGATGGAAAGAAAAAACAACGAAAGAAGGGTAAGGGGGATAAGAGACCCACTAATAATGTTGGCGGGGGCAAGACTAAGAAACAGAAGGCGAGGTATCCATGCAACCTATGCGTGGAAGACCACCCAATCCACCAATGTCCTCGACTTGCAGAGGCCCAAAATTTTGTGACACAGCAACAACATGTCATGTTAACCAATCCATTTCAACATGGGCAAAACCTAACCCAAGCCTCTACAGGCGTGGAAGGGGGCAGTCAAGGACCCTCTCTGTCTTTGAATAATCCTGCATCCGTGAATGTGTATATGATGAAAGGTGATTCTTTTATATCGAATAGAGCGCATGACTACAGTAAACCAAGAACTTCTGAGAAGGGAAAAGAAGTTGAAATCCCATCTCTTCCTCTCCATATCAAGAAGACTTTGGGCGAAACAATGACACGTATCCCAAAAGGTGTGTTCAAGGAATCTTCTCATAACCCAAATGCAAGGGCCACCCAAAACTATTTAGTGGTGGAGGATTTGTCTCAAACCCCTTGTGCGATGTTTGCTTTGGAGGTCCTCCATAGCTGCCCTTCCCAAAGGAAATCTTTGTTAGCCGCTTTAGGATCTACCAAGACTTGTAATCTAGGTACAATCATGTTGGATACAACTGACTTAAAACCTCGTCTACCTTACCATGTAGAGTTTCAGATAGTAGTGGCTTACCCCACGAAAACTTTTACTCAGAACATTTCCCGCACGGTGGTTGATAAGGGCACCTCAACATGCATCATGATGTTGGCATGTTGGAAGGCCATTGGCCAACCAGTTTTGTCTCCGTCACCTACTCTTCTCACTGCTTTCGACGGTCGTTCGTTCCAACCACATGGCATAATTCTCTCTTTCCCCATGTAGTTAGGAGGGAGTACCATGTGCATCGAGGTATAAGTAGTCGATGCATCCCTCGACTACAATCTCTTGTTAGGAAGGAGTTGGACTTATGCCATGCAAGCAGTGGTTGCTACAGTTTTCTGGGTCTTTTTGTTTCCACACGGGGACCAAATTGTGACCATTGATCAATTGTCTTTCTCCAAACCCGACCCTTCACTGGGGGCATCCGTGGTCTCGATGATTGATAATCCCCAACCGGATGTAGTCAATGTAGATATTGGTTTGTGCCCATCTTTGATGGGTACCTTCGATTACCTGCCCCCTCAAAGTGATGTCAAGTTCATATCAAACCACCATAAGGTTGATATTTTCCAAGTTTCATCGTTTCGTACGACTTACTTCAATGATCTGTGGATACTTCCTTCCCCATCGGCCATGATGGAAGGGACAGGGCACCCTGGCATGTCCATGCCCTTGTCCGCGGTCGAAGCAGCATACTCTTTAGTCCAGCAAGATTAGGCCGACACCAATCCAACTCCTACACAAGAGTTAGATCTGATTCCAAAGCCTATTTGGGCTCAAGGTTCTCTCGTTGATATCGATTCATTAGATTTAGTCTTTCCCTCTGACGAAGCAATAATTGAAGCAATGAATAGTCCAGACAAACCCTGGGATGATCTCCATCATGGATCATACTTCCTCCTAGAGTTAAGAAAAATCGAAGTAGGAGAATTCACCTTGACTATGACTGGAGATAGGTCTTGTCCTATTAATCCCTTGGCTACACATGAGGTTTATGCCAAGGGTAATATGGCATCTATCATTGAAACTATACCAATTAATATATCCAGAACCCTTGGCATCATGGAGAATGTTGTCATCGAAGATGACTGTTCCCTTGCAGAGATTCAAATATACACAGATCTATTTAAAGAATTTTGCGACGTCTTTGCCTGGTCTTATGAGGAAATGCCAGGCATCGATCCAAAAATAGTCGAACATGAAATCACAGCTTATCCTAATGCCAAGCCAGTTCGGCAGAAGCTTCATCCAGTTAATCCCAGGAAAGCAGTAGCCATTAAGGTTGAAGTCGAGAAACTACTCAAAGCCGGTTTTATCTATCCGATCCATTTGACCCAATGGGTGTCAAATCTTGTGCCGGTCAATAAGAAATAGGGCATGATTCATGTATGTATGGACTTCCATGATTTGAACAAGGCCTATCCAAAAGATAATTTTCCCACACCATTCATTGACCAGATAATTAATGAATGTGCAGGTTGCGAGGCCTTTTCTTTCATGGACGGTTTTTCAAGATATAATCAGATACAAATAAACCCCGAAGACCAACACAAAACAAAATTCATTTGTCCATGGGGTACATTTGCATATCGTAAGATGCCTTTTGGTCTCAAAAATGCTGGAGCTACCTTTCAGCGGGCCATTTCATTTTCTTTCCATGATATCAAGCATATATTCGAGGCCTATTTAGATTATTTATCATCTCAATCTCACAAGAGAACAGATCATCCCACACACCTCCGACTTATCTTTGAGCGATGTCGCTACTTATGGATTCACTTGAATCCAAACAAATGTCGCTTTTGCGTAACATCATGACGTTTGTTAGGTTTCATAGTGTCAACAACAGGGATCATGGTCGATCTTTTGAAGATTGAGGAAATAGTTTAGTTGCCTCCCCCACGCACAATCCTTCAACTTCAGAGTCTATAGGGCAAGGTGAAATTTTTGAGGCGTTTCTTCACAAACTACACCGAGATTACAAAGAGGTTTATGTGCTTGCTGAAGAAGGACGTTCCTTTTCATTGGGATGATGTAGCTCAACATTCTTTCGATGCATTGAAACATGCCCTTACAACTGCCCCTCTACTTCGGCCACCCAATTATAACAAAGACTTCTTATTATACTTGGTTGTGGTAGAGTCAACCATCGGCATGGTCTTAGTTCAGGAGGATGATTTAATCTCAAAATATGTGATTTATTACCTGAGTCGAGGCCTGGTTGGACCGGAACTAAATTATTCTCATATCAAAAAACTTGCGTTAGTAGTAGTCCATGCTGTCCAACGATTCCATCATTATGTTTTGTTTCGCAAGACCATCGTCATTGCCATTGTGAATCCGTTTCAATACGTGTTTACATGACGGTTAATCGATAGAAAGATCAGTAGATGGATAGTTTTCCTTCAGGAATTTGACTTAGATTTCGTTTCAGCGAAATCCAAAAAATCACTAGTCTTCGCAGAGCTCATCTCATAACTTCTGATTGAGTCAGGTGATGTTATGCCTGAAGAGTCACCTATCAGAGGAGATATGTTTTTGATTGCATCTTTGGATCCCTGGTACGGAGATATACTTGTCTATCTCCAGACTTTGAAGTGCCCCACCTTTGCTTCTCGTGATGAGCGTCGCTGTATATGCCATCAGGCTAAGAATTATCTCATACTCGATTATACGTTGTATCGAAGAGGTGTAGACTGCATCCTGCACCGATGCCTCACTCACAAAGAAGAAATTATCATGCTTAACGATTTCCATACTGGAGCATGTAGCGGTAATTTATCTAGGTTGGAAACATCCCAAAATATTTTACGAGCAAGTTACTTCTGGATGAAACTAATTAAAGATTGTATCGAATCGGTCAAGAAGTGCCACCCATGTCAGATCTTCTCTCGGAAGATGAGGGAACATTCCGCTCCCATGTTTCCTATCATCACAGTTGGTCCCTTCACCAAGTGGGGGATTGATTACACTACATGCAACCCCCCTTCATCAAGGGGGCACCGTTATATCATTGTAGCTGTAGACTACTTCACGAAGTGGGTCGAAGCTATGACAACATTTAAAGATGATGGGGAGACAACAACTCTCTTTTTATTCAACCAAATAATAACAATGTTTGGCATCCCACGCGATATTGTCACTGACCATGGCAGTCACTTTCAAAACCAAATGATGACTGAATTAACATCAAATCTTGGGTTGCGGAAAGAACATTCATCACCCTACTACCCCCAAGCAAATGGTCAGGTGGAAGCTATAAATAAATCTCTTAAGACCATCCTACAACGAATGATCAACTCGGCCAAGTCAAATTAGCATTTGATGTTATACTCGACATTATGGGCTTACCGAATGTCTATTAAGACTACAACCAGTTTATCTCCTTTTCAACTCGTTTACGGGCTGGAAGCAGTCTTGCCTATAGAATGTCAGATCCCGTCCCTAAAATTGGCAGTACAGTTATTGCCAGACACTTCTCCACTTGAAGAACGATTATTATACCTTGAGTGGCTCAATGAGCAGCATTGTGATGCGGCCCTGGCCAACGAGGCTCACAAACAAAAAGTCAAGTGTCAATATGATCGGTCCGTTCATCCTTAGATTTTCTCTGAAGGTGACCTTGTCCTGGGCTATGGCCAAGATAAGGACCCCCTGGGGGCAGGCAAATTCAAACCCATGTGGTTTATACCTTTCATCATAAAAGAGGTTCTAAAAAGGGGTTCTTCTCATCTGGTTGACTTTGAGGGAAATGATTTGGTGGATCCTAGAAATGAGCTCTACCTCAAGAAGTATTACTCATAGGTAGGTCACCTTGGGTAACTTTTTGTAACATATGTATAGTCTTTGTACTATTACTCTCTGGTTTCTTTTAGTATTATGAACGTGTCATTTTTTATGTTATCTTTTTTTACTGTGGCAGATGTCAAGTGAATCAGAGGTGTTCATTGGGTATGCAGACGGTGCTAGCCAGAACACTCGAAGGCTTGCCTCTATAGCTTGGGTAATTTTTACACATCAAGGCCAACTATTATCTTCTCGAGGTATATTCTTAGGCGACACCACAAAAAATGTCGTCGAGTACAGTGCAGTTATTGAGTTTCTTTGTGACACCCTGTCATTTGGTATCTCTCATCTCTGAGTCTATTTAGATGCTTAGCTAGTTGTGTCTTAGTTAAATAGAGTCTACCGTGTTCATAATCCAACTTTACACTGATGATTCCTAAGGGTACATCTCTTAGAACGAAGCTTTGATTATATTACATATTTTCATGTTCCTAGGAGATTAAACCAAGTTACAGATACTCTAGCTAATCAAATTTTAGACTGGCATCTCACACACATATAAAAAGACATACACATAAACATGTAAATACATTTTTAAAGAAAAATATGATCCATAAGACACAAAAATACATAAAAATCCATATATAATATCATAATTATCAGAGTACATAGGTGGACGCAAGCACCTCAAAAAATATGACCAGTAATGAGTCATGGGGCTTATGCCCTCAAAAAATATATATGAGTGGAGCTATCAGAGTCTAGAATAACTAAGGTCAGGGCCTGTGGGCCCTGTTGTAATAATCAACAACATTTTCCAAACGCCGAAACAGTCGGACCTATGTCCGTGGTGCCCCCACTACATGAGGTTGCATGGATGGTGGCAGATCCTCAATCTTTTCCATGGGGATGGTGTGAGTGAGTGAGGTAAAATTTCTCTCAACTCATCTCAAAACCCTCTCAACCTCACCAGCTGGAAGCTCTCCTGCTGCTGCTAGGCCCCCTGCGGCTGTAGGTGCGACCCCTGGCCGAGGACAATGCCTATTCCTCACATAATCCGCAGGCCGTGAGGGTCCCACATCTGCACACAATAGACACGTATCTATCAAATACTCTGGTATAAAAAAAAATGATATATAAAAAAAACAACATAAAAATTATATATGCTTAAAAAAAAAAATGATGCAAACTTACCCATCTCGCCTCGCTCCTCAACTAGAGGTATAGGGATCTCAGGATCTCTCGAGAAATCAATCCTAGCATAAGGATAATCCTCTATTGCTAGGATCTGCTGCGATAACCAAGAAAATAATTCATCATCAAAGGACTCATTGGTTCTTCCACCACCCTGTCATGGCAACAACACTACCCATATGCAAACCACAGGAAGAGAGGCCTGATGTCCTCGTACCACCACTCAAGGACTAAAACTAGGAACTCTTTCAAAGAAGAAGGAGCATAGAATCTTCTCGAACCCGAAGTTCCTCTGCGTCCACAACTGGCAATCTGTCAACTGCCTCTTCATACAATTCAACAGTTTAGTGTTCCAGTCAAATATATTTTCATTTAAGCATTGGACTGCACAGTTCATCTGTGCATGGGATGCCTGACGTAGAGCCACATAACTATTCATCCGCCCAATAAGCAACACAATCGATCGCAATGATAAATCGATGATCCTTCTTATTGGCACCTGCGATCTCGATCGGTCTATACCAGCCTCACAATGAAGTCCTATCAATTCTAATATATTATGAGGCCCCGAAGGAAATGTCCAGAAATTGACTAGTTCCCCTCTCCTGGAGAGGCCAATAAAAAAGTATATATCCTCTGTAGTGGGCACCAGTGAATGCCCCTCTAACATAAAAGCTTCTGCGTCTGTAACACACCCACTACGACATAATAAAATTTTCATTTTTCCTCAAGGGACAGAATCCACGAAGTCCTACGGGGGCCTAGTGCAGGCTAGTTCTTCCCTGCTCACCTCCCTGTTATCGCGAGTTAGGACCACAGGACAAACAAAATAGGTTCCTTTTCGTATTTCACGACTTAGCGATACAATTGAGTCCAATCTTGAAGGTAGAATGGCGATGGGGGCTTCGGAATGAAACCCTGGACGTAGATCTGGGTACGCAGATTTTGGCCGTTTTAATCTACCTGCCACTTAACGACAAAGCACTAGCTCCCTTTCTTTAGTCCGTAGTTCGATAGGACCACCTACGCGCCTAAATGCAGGCGCCTTTCATGACTTGTGACCTCGTGAGTCGTGAGTCGAAGACCCTCAAATTTTCTTCACAAATTACCGATACCCGAGATCAAGAAATGGGTATAGCTTCCTTCTGTCAGCGTCCTCTGCGCGTGACCGCCGGCTGTTGGCTATGTTTTATATTCTTTGCACGAGATGGATTGTCTGAGCACCTGCGCCGGGCATGCAGGAGGGTTAGAGGGGGGGCCGCTAGGCCCCCCCTCAGGGGGTGCAGGGGGGCGGAGCTCCCCGCGTGGGGGTTTGGGTGCAGCGCCCCCGTTTTTTTTTTTTTTTGGGTCGACATATTTCCGCCGGGCCGACATATTTCCGGGACCACATGATATTAGGTGGTTTTTCGACACATGGTCTTTTGCCGATGGTTTTCTATTTCCGGTTAA
>ML782469.1:230139-277931 GCA_009831015.1 Picea engelmannii | reverse complement strand
TATATGTATATTGTATTGTAAACAATGTAACACAATGTATGAATATAATATATGTTGGTTTTCCCGGTTTGGGTTTCCAGGTAAAAAATCTTTGTGTAATGTTTGTATTTTCCATTGTATCTTTTCTGTTCTTTTCTGAATATCAGTTTGCAGTAGATATTGTACAAGGTTAGAATTTACACCAGCTAGGCTAAATGCTAGCTCCTCTTGCTATTCACCGCTTCGTGAGTTCAATGGTTAAACTCTTGTTTCTCCCTTATGCAATCCTCCGATACTTGAAAGTTAGCGAAGGTTGACCTTCCTTTCGCACTGCTCGCAACTCACCCCTTCACGAGTAGTAGTGTCGAATCTTGGCACCTTCCCTTCATGAACCCTCGAAAATCGATATTTAATTTTCCCTCTCGTATTCTCGCTACTCATGACTTTGTAAGTCCAAGGGTTGAGCTCTCATGCCCTTATCCCACGAATCCCCAAGACACGAGAAGTCAACGAAGCGTTGACTCCCTAGATTGCTGCCACTTGTCCTCCTAGGATGGACGGTTCACAATTGCTTTGGGGTTTCCACCCAGGAAAGTCCCGACCCCTTGTCGCTAGGACTCCCGATCTCGTGACTCCCGATTTCCTGAAATGGGAGATCTCTTGACGCGTGGCCTCCATCAATCGGACGACTCAGGTCTATCCCGGGGTTTTCATCATGGAAAATCTTGAACTCTTGTCAACAGGAATCCCGATTCCGCGATTCCTGATTTCCCAAAATGGGAGATCTTACAACACGTGGCCTCCGTTAATCAGACGGCTAAGATATATCCTGGGGTTTTCATGGAAAATCCCGAACTCTTGTCAACAGGAATTCCGATTCCATGATTCTCGATTTCCCGAAATGGGAAATCTTATGACATGTGACCTCCGTTAATTAGATGGCTCAGATATATCCTGAGGTTTTCATCATGGAAAATCCTGAACTCTTGTCAACAGGAATATCGATTCCACGATTCTCGATTTCCCAAAATGGGATATCTTACGACATGTGGCCTCCGTTAATCGGATGGCTCAGATATATCATGGGGTTTTTCACCCCTATACACTGGGGTCTTAACCCTCGGGTAACTCCTAATAGATCCAACGACTGTCGAGTTTTTCAGCCGAGATTTGACGACTTAGACAAATTCCTAACTTGTGGGATTTCCCACGACTTCCTAGTCATGGAAAGATCCATGGTCCGGATACTCTCATGGACCTTGGGGATATACGATCCCAATATCTTTGCTACCCACGAAGACACCGAGAAACCAAGTGGAAAGGCATTTAACACCCTACTTTCTCCTACCAATCTAATGGTCGTGTGTAACCACATATTTCCCGATGGGATCTCATCCGTCGATCACCTCCTATCAAGGTTAAGGCACTCAACACTCTATTTTCTCCTTCCGATCTAATGGTAGTGAGTGACCACAGATCTCCCGACAGGATCTCGTCTGTCAATTTGATACTTCATCCTTATGCTGTCGTCTTGGGTTTTTCAAGAGGGTCATTCCTCTTCATGCAGGGTTACTAAGGCCTTGCGCCTTCACATTCTTTTTCCCAGTTCTTGATGGGATTTTCAAGGAAGGTATCTCTATGGGGAGATTCACTCAGGGTACTACCTGAGGTATATAAGAGTACCTTTCTCCCATGAATTAGACACACGGTCTGAGTTAGGTCAGTAAGCATATAAATGGTGATTTATGAAAACATAAGCTAGACATAGTCTTTCCATTATAAACATGCATCTACCAGTATTGATCAAAACATCCTACATACATTCTTACAATGAAATCATTCACAGTTTCATAGTTTATGGGCATCAACATCAGAATAAACATATATATATATATATATATTTCAAGATTGCAGAGGCAAAACACTTATCAGAAATAACACCAGGGGTCAAGCAACTGTTGAAAGGGGTGCTCGTTTCCACCCAACCGTAGGCTTAGCAACTCCCAGCGGATTTACCACTAGCCACCCCCAAGCTGAGACCACAATGTTGTGAGACTGCGTCTCTGTTTTCCAGTGACCAGGAGTGAAGGTTGCAATCCTTCCTCTCTTCTATCACTCACTCTGCATAATTCCAGAGTTCTCCCCTTGCGTCTGCCCCCCAATCGCTTCTACCCTACGCCTTATCCTCTTGCGAGGTTGTGTGTGGCACGATTACCCTCACGTTGGTCAGGCTTGACGACTCTATAGATGGGCGGTTCACCTCTCATCCCTCATTAATCCCTCTACCTACCAGCCTATGAGACATTTAATTTGGGGCCAGCGAGGCGCTTTTGGTTCTCCGGTCCAGTGGAGTCCAAATACGGTATTAATTCTCGGTGGAAGTTAACACCACCTTTCCAGGTGCCTTCCACCGCCATCGTGGTCTCTTTTTCTACACATCCCCTCTCAGCAGTCCTCAAGGTCCATTTACATCACATATTCACATTTATGAGTTTTCCATAGTTCTTGGCCAGTCCCGTTATTTTTAGAAACTGGGGGAAACAGGGTGTTACAGCGTCAAGGTGCCAATATTCAACCAAGTCATTTAGTAGCTTAGGTTGGGCTCTCATGAAAGGACACAGAAAAAAATTGAGCAAGCCACATTGCATTAACACTGCGACGACGTTAGGGTCTTCCCCAACTAGTGCGCTAATATCTTTGTGCTCTCGTTCTCTCCATTTCACATACATGCTACACATGGGAAAGTTTTTTAGAGGGTTAGGCCTTTCTTTTTAAACCTTTTTGCACTCATGGGAGGGTCCACACAGGCTGTTGTGATGACAGTCGCATGTACATGCGCTCTAAAATCAGACAAAGCGAGTGTACATGCGGGCTGTCATAGGACAGCCTGTGTGGACCTAGGGCCAACCTTTTAAAGGTCGACACCCCCCCAAGAAACCAAATTAAATGCATAAATAAAGAATTAAAAGGAAAAAGGAGGTAGTTTATACTTACTTGGTCCAAACGGATGGTCGTTTCATCCACTGTAGCTCCTAGAATCACGACTTTTACCAAAGGGTTTTTTTTTCTCCAGAGTCAATGTCCAAATTAGCAATGGTGATAATGAGCCGCCAACTTCTATTTATAGACCTTTTGGACCTTTTTTGCCCCCCCTTATCATTTTTTTTAAATTGAAAACCATTTAGAGTGATTCAGGAGTTGCTTTGGAAGGTTACGATCGGGTATTAGGACATTTTTTGGAGTTTTGGGTCACTTTTGACGGTCCGTGGGGAAAAATCTCAGATAGCCAACTTGAGCATATAAGTTAGGTTTCCACCCCTACTTTTGTATCTCGTTGTCTTTATCCCTTTGCCATAGGATTGATCCCACCAAGTTGCGACACAGAACCATCATTGCCTCTTTAGAAGTGTCACAATTTGGTGGTAGAGCTTACCAGAACATGGATGCCCTAGGTAGATCCTGGTTGCATTATGGTGTCCATGTTGTCACTAATGACTATAGGCTTGGGAGTACTTTTAGTTTTGCCTGGTTATGAGTTTTGAGTTTCATTTTCATGACTCTTTATCACTCTTGACCTCACCCACGAGACTCCCAAAACATAACGGGTCTTCTTTTAAGCCCTTTTCATACCCCCTAAACATGAAAATATTTTTTAGCGATCTTGTGGCCTTTCACGCTCGTTAAACTGACATTTGAAGTCACGTCTATCCGGTGAAAGTTTACGCCTTTTTCGGTCCAGATGGTCAACTATATGAACAAAGGTATACTCTAGAGGCCTCGAATCTCTGGAAGAGTATTCTGAGGTATAATTTTAACCCTTTTTCGGGCCTAAGGGACTAAATTTACGAAAAAGAAACCCCCATGGAGTCCGTATTTAAGCTCTTTTCAGACTCCCTAAAATTGAAAAGATCGTCGAGTGACCTTATTCTTTCACACTCGTTAAAATGGTACAAAAGAAAATTCCTGACGGAGTCCATAGTTAATCTTTTTTCAGACTCCTTAAAAATGAAAAAATTTCCGAGTGATCTTGTCTTTATCACACTCGTTAAAATGGTTTTGAATAGACTTCTTGTCGGTGCTAGTTTACCCCTTTTTCGAACCGACTAGACTACCTTCGAAAAAGGTACCCCATTGGAGTCTCCTTTTACATTTTTTCATACTCTCTAAATATGAAAAACCACCGAGCTTACCTTCTCTGGGCTCGTAAAACTTACATCGAAGGACATTACCATTGCGTGTCTTATTAATCGCATTTGCATACCTGCGTCTCTAGTCTAATGCCGACTCCATGTTTCTCTCAACTAAACCATCTGAAGCATGCCTTATACACAAGCCCTGTAGCATTTTGCCTCTACGTCTTGACACCTTTGGCCCCAGGAGGGATTTTTCTTGAGTGTCCTTACTTTGAACATCAGTCTTGTCCTTGTGCCTCGAACTTGTATGTTTGTGACACTCATCCCTCCTTTGTAACGTAACATTCTTTTATTCTTTTTTCAAAATTATTGAAAAAGACAAAAACAAATCAAATATACCCCAAAAAGAGGAAGGAAAAAGTATTTTCTTTGTATTGGCAGCACAATGAGTCGCCCTTGGATAAAGCACATCTTTCTATTTATTCGTCAAACCTTGGGATTTAATATGACCTTAGGAAGTTGTTCCCGCTACATTGAGTTGTTCCCTCCTCCGTTTGGTTATTCTTCCAAACATATGGAGAGTTTGTGTTGCCTCCTGCCTCGTAAACTTATGTTAATCCAATGTTGCCCGAGTCTCATCTTTTGTCGTGCTATTATCCAAGGGAATTTTTTCTAAGCATGAGTTAGCCCCTCTGCAGTTTGTCTCTTTCCCTCATGCTCGACCATCCCCAAAGTCCAATCAAGTCTTTTTTTGAAATCAATGAAGCCTTCAGTATGATCATCAAGATTCTCTAGTCCATGATAGATGAGTCGTTGAAGACCTCTGGGTAGTGAATTCGTACACTCATATTACACTCCTACCTGATTTTTGAAGATTTTGAAGTTGTTGCTTGAGCTCTGAAGACCTCATCTCCAACCATCAGGCCTTATCAGCTTCTAGAAGATGGATACTCTACATGTATATTTTTTTGATTTCGAGATGTAGCTCTATTGTGTATTGCTCATGGATACACTTTATATAGTTATATGACATGGATCTACAGTGTATTTGATTGGTATCCATGATTTTATTTCATCCCGAGCATGGGTATGCCCGCCTCGGTGAGACAATTATTATTTTTCAGAAGGCACCTCCCGATTTCTGGTCCCTGGGCTCACTTGTTTGGAACGTTGGTGAAGATTGTTAATGTATTTCATCCATCAAATTCTCTTCTAACCTCACACATTAGGGGGAATCTGTTATAACCCTAATTTTCACCAAACATGCTTGCCTGGCATCAGGCCATCCCATATTCCTTCTTTTCCAAAACACTACTGAACAACTCTTCTTAAAAACCCTTTTTATAAAGGCCCACGTGCCCTGCTCCATTATTGCATGTGTGTACATGCTAGCTGACCCAAGACAGCCTGTGTGTACCTACAAAAGCACGAAAAGAGGAAATTTGTTGATAGAACACATAGCTTTGGGTAAGTTAACTAAACCTTTCGGCCATGCATGGCCGGTCATTCGACCAAATACCTAGCTCCTTCTAACCTATAAAAGAAGGGGTAGGGATCCCATTTGAAAGGAGGAAAATCATAGTAAAGAAACTATACCCGATTGAGCATTCCATTTGTCCCAACCTTTAGCCATCCTTGTGCAAAGAGAAGTATAGAGAAAAGCAGTTGGAAGATAGTGGAAGAAGAGCCTAGGACCAAGATCGAGGAGTAGTAGCCGACTTTATCATTGTAAGGTATCATTGTGAAGTTAATAAAATAATTGCTTTTCCCATCCCGCCATATGAGATTGTCATTATTTGAATATTGATTGTTCTATTGATTAAATATCTAACCCATTAGTTCATAGATCAAATGCATGTGGAGTTCTTTGTTTGTCTTTAGTGAATGCAGGTTAGCATTGGGAGGAGAGTTGCAGTCAAAGAATGACCAAGCGCGAAAAGGGATCGACATCAAACATGAAAAATAAGGTACGTCAACTTAATCTCTTGAGCCTTGTATTTACATATGAGTAATGGGGGTTTAGGCATGGGATGATGGTAAAAAGTAGGAATCTTTAGTTCATTTATGCATGCATGATAAAACCCTTAAGCTAGTCCATAGGAGGGATTTCCCACCCACAACATAAAGGTAAATGTCAGAGGGTGTGAATGAGAGATGCAGTTGATTTACAGAGGGAATAATTACATTCCAGTGTCGAACATATACCTGAAGGGGTTGCGTCATTGTGATGACCAATTACCTGCACACATAAAAACCAAATACCCAATGTGAGCAATATCTAATGATAAAGAACATATAGCAATTATCTAATAATTTTGAACATGAGAATGCGTACCTGAACGTGACATGAAAAAAAAGGCTCCCCCAGGGCCAAGTTCGGATGATGACCCAAGGAATGTGACTATGTAGATGGAGAGACTAGGATCCCATGGCTGAGAACGCATCGAAAAACAAAGGTTCTAGGCTCATGTAACTAAGTGTGGAAGTTTGGAAAAAGGGACTATATATGGCTGGTGGGCCCACAATGCCGCCTCATTTGTACCCGCCGCTATAGTGATTTGACGAGATCATTTGGAGGATATTTGGATATTACGGGAGCTCGGGTCGATCGATCCGAGAGTTACGAGAGTCAGGTTAGTGGTCCCAACCTCCTGCATAATGTGAATTTGATAGATTGGATTTAGGGGGTGTACAGATGGTCGTACAAGGGCAGTTTTAGGTAGGGTCCCACTAGTGTGTGGGAGAAGGAAGAATACTCATGCGCAAATGTGCAGGTATAAATCTATCTACCATGCATAGTGTGCATTTGTGCTTGACATGGCCACACATGGGGGTATGGGGGAGGGAAAAATAGGCACACATGAGATGTGCACCTATTAGGTTGATAGTTGTGCACTGTGCGCAGCTGTTTCTCAGACAATTGTGTATCAGTGCGCAACTGTGTAGAGGACATGTGTGCATGTGTGTGCACCTGTCAGGGTGACAACTGCGCATTGATGCATAGTTGTTTCTCAGACAGCTGCGCATTAGTGTGAAGCTGTGCAAATAATAGGCATGCACATGTGAGCACCGATATGGGTGAAAGTCGCGCATTGGAGGCAAGGCTAAGGGTGTTTGAAATTTTGAATTTTGTGATGTTTTTTATGGATGATGAGGGATGGCCAAGTGTTTTTGTGTGGGTGCAGGTGATCAAATTTTGACTAGAGAGTGTGATGCCAGTCCATTGGAGAGAGCGAGACTAGGAGCATCTCCGAGAGGCGGTGAGACAACAGTCGGGCGTTCGAAGACACTTGGTAGCCTGTGGGTTACTCAATTTCTTTGATTGTCCCTTGATACCGTTGCAGGAGTTCCTACTACAGTATATGATAGCCATGTGGAGCACTGATTTGTAGTGTTTCATCATCATGGGACAACATCTTACATTCTCAGCTGTCGAGGATGTCTATTTTCTGACGGGGCTCCCATTCTGTGGGATGGCCCTGCTTGTTGACCCTCAACTACTGGGGGATTAGAGAGTGGTGGACTTGGCGCATCACCACTGCTCGGGACTGAACCTGATGTCAAGTTCAATCATTCGGATTGAGGTGATTGATGATCTCTTAACAAAGTGCATCACCACCATGGTGGTGAGGATCTACAGATCCTTGGGGACTCAGTGGATCACAGGAGGTCAATTGAGAATCGTAGAGAGGGTCCTAGATGGGGACCACTTTGCCTAGGGGGTTATGTTGCACTCCAAGATGATGGGGCATATTCACTAGTGTCAGACCACCAACTCCAGTGACTTTTAATTTGGGTCTATCATGTTGGCCTGGTTTCTGGAGAGGGTGCCCCTTTTGTGCCCTAGGATTTTGTTGGTGTCTACAGGGCCACGAAAGTCACGTCTGATGCGGTGGGCCCATGTGTTGGCTTGGCATGGGGGAGGAGAGGGTGGCCATTACTTCATGGACACAGTGGCATGCATGTGGAGACAAATTCCACAAGTGATACTACGATACCCATACACTGGTATGGATTACCACCATGACCCCAATATGATGTTGCCTCCTGGGGAGGACTAGGATCAAAGAGGTATGTTTTTGTATTTATGTTTGTTGATTTTAATAGCATAGCATATGATTATATATGTATATATGAATGTTGACTGTAGCTTTGGTGTTGTGTTGCAGATGTGAGGCCCTGAGGCTGAGAGGTAGAGATGGTCGGGGAGATGGCTTGTCGAGGACCAGTACGACCATCGGCAGCAGAGCCAAGGGTGGGGAAGAGTTGGAGAGGGGATGATGTTGGTGTTGGAACAACACATGCACCACTGACAGGAGAAAGGAAAAGAATGGATGACGCTAGTGCGGGACCGACTCATGAGCCGCAAGCAGGGCCAGAGGGATGTTGGACGACCTGCGTCGTCGCTTTGAGTGGGTGTTGCAGGGCATAACAAAGGCGATGTGGGACCACATCCAAGATGAGGAGGTCTTGGAGTAGTGTGTGGGCATACCTGTGGAGTGGTGGACTCTAATCTTTTGGGCGGCTGTAGCGGGGGAAACAATGACTGGTCGATTTCCCCCTGGACCTGTGGGGGCCCCAGCTCGTGGGGTGCCTCCAACTGATAGAGGACCTGGGGGGGAGCTCTAGGGGCACCATGAGTGTTAGGTTATGTATTGTATAGGCTTGTGAGCCCATTTTGTATAGGTTATTTGGTACCCATTTTGTATAGGGTAGGGGGTACCCATTTTGTACCTATAGGGGTGAGGGGACTCACTAGCCTACGGGTGATATATTTTGTATATTGTAAACATTTATGACACAATTTGAGGATATATATATATATGGACATACATCTTTGGCTCTTTCATGTCTACATGTGTTTATGTTTTTTGATGAGTTATGATGTCTAATATATATGTTGTGACATATGTATGATGTTTATGTATATGTGATGATGTTTTGATGGGATAAATGCCAATCTAACACTAGGTTATCCATATTATCTGCTATTTGAATAAATTGTCTTGGAATATGTGTGAATGTGATTGAATCAAAGTTGCGATATAGTAGTCTAACTTGTAGGTATTTGTGAAAGAGGCAAGGATCGTGGACACGATACACATTGTTGAGTTATAGGACGACAAGTTGGGAATCTAAGAGAACGCTAAGGTGACGAATGTGATGGTGACTGGTGTCAGTGAGGAGACCAATGATGGTGGCGTATTCAGCTTGGTTGTTCGTGGTCGAGCACAATTATATGCCATTGGAGTGGAGCACCACATGTGAGGGTGTATAGAGGGCTCAAGTGGCTGAAGCGAGATTCTGGGTCCAACAGCTGGCACTGTCAGCGTAATTGATGTGGTAGGCTGATGGAGGATGCATCTGTCAATAACATGGATGGTAGATCAGACATGAGGAGTGGTGAAAAAGAAGACTAAAAACTCTACAAATGTGTATAAAGAAAAACCTAAGGTAGAATGGCTATGCTTAGGCATAAAAATTCTTTAAGTACAACTCGTTGACGGGTTCTTTGAGAGGGTATCCTTCTGGAGAGGCCAAAATGTATGCCCCCTTAGTGAGGCAGTGTTGGACGATGTAGGGTCCATGCCATAAGGACTCGAATTTCCCATGGCCAAGGGTATCATGGGAGATATCATAGGCTAAGATGAGATCCCCTTCGCTGAATGAGAGAAGGTTGACATGACGGTCGAAGGTGGCTTTGGATCATTTTTAAGATGCCTCATTGTTCTGTAATGAAGATTGACGATCTTCATCCAGCGACTCTAAGGTCAGTAAGCGTTTATCCATTGGAGAAGTGTCAGGTAATAGCTCGATGGTAGTGCATAATGTGGGGATTTTTCACTCGATAGGGAGGGTGGCTTCGATCCCATGGATGAGGTGGAACGGTGTAAAATTGGTGGCAATCTTGACTACCATGCGATAATCCCATAACACGGAAAACAACATATGATACCAGTTGGTCTTATGTTTGTTGACGGTACGTTGTAGCATGGTTTTGAGGACTTTGTTGACAGCCTCGACCTGTCTGTTGGACTGAGGGTAGTATGGGGAGGAAAACTCATGGGAGAATCCTAACTTTGAGGAGAGTTCTGCAAATATATCGTTCTCAAATTGTTTATCATGATCGGACACTAACTATAATGGTACTCTGAATCGGGTAATGGTGTGGTTGAAGAAAAAATGCGTTGTTGTGTCAGTGGTATTGTTGAAGGTAGGCATGGATTCAGCCCATTTGGTAAATTAACATACTTCCATGACTATGTACTTGTGTCCATTACTGGATGGAGGATTTCAAGTTATGAAGTCTATGCCCCATTTGCAGAAGGGGTCGATGGTGATGACTGGATGTAGAAGAGCTAGTGGCACTCGTTCTTTGTTTTCATAGAGCTGGCATTTTTTGCATCACTTGATAGCGTGGATGCAGTCATGAAACAATGTGGGCTAGAAGTATCCTACTCAAATTATTTTTTGGGTGGTGTACATACCCGAGAGGTAACCACCACAGGCATCGCTATAGAAATCGTTCAATACTCTGTTAGCTTCGTTGATGGTCAAACATCGACGAAGGATGGTTTTGACCCCACGTCTATAAATAACGTCTCCAATGCGGAGATATCAAGGGGCCTAATGGAGAATGCGTCGATGATTGTCTTGAGAGAGATGAGATCCAAACTTATGTGTCTGAAGGTAGACGATAAGGTTTCCATACCAGGGGTCATCAAAGGGGATGAAGAAGAGGTGTTCTTCGGGAACATTTGTATTGATAGGTGAAGCTTTAGCGTTCGAGGGAAAAGTCATGATGAGTTCGGCGAGGATGGCCGCTTTCTTGATTTTGGGAGTTGAGAAATCTAGGTTGTATTCCTAAGGGATAACGATCCATCTAGAAAATTTGTCATTAATTTGTCGTCGACTAAGAAAGTACTGCATGGGGTTGGAATCTGTTATGACTTTGGTAGTTCGAAGCAGGATATAGTGTCAAAGTTTTTTGACTGCAAGGACAACTGCGAGGGTGAGTTTCTCATCATGGTTGTATTTCAAGGGTGGCCCTGAAAGATTTTTACTAATGTAGTAAATGAAATGCTCATGTCCATCATCCCCTAATTGGACAAGGACTCCTACTACTGAGACGAATGAGGCTGACAAGTAGAGGATATAATCGTGATCATAGTCTGGATGACTAATCAAAGGGGCATTGGATAAGGTGGCTTTTAAGTCATAAAATATTTTTGAGCATTTTCATCCCATGATAATGGGATATCATGATGTAGTAGGTGGAGGAAACAATGCACGTGAGTGGCATAGTCTGGCACAAAGCGACGTAGAAAGTTGGCTTTGACTTGTAAGCTCTGTAGTTGGCGTAAATTCCTTGGCGAGGGAATTTTCGTGATAGCTTGGACCTTGAGGGGGTCCATTTTGATGTCGTGTTGGGAGAAAATGAACCCAAGAAGGCATCCAAAAGTGATGAAAAATATGCACTTGAGGGGGTTCAATCATATATTATAATGGCGACATCGTTGAAAAATGATGTGTAAGTCATCTAAATGTTGTGTTTTCTTTTTGGATTGAGCAGTGAGGTTGTCCAAATAAGCGAGGATGATGTGAGCAAGATGATGGAAAACATAGGTCATGGCCTGTTGAAACCTAAAACATGTGTTATTGAGTACAAAATGCATGACACAATAAGCAAAGGTACCCCAAGGGGTAGTAAAAGCGGTTTTATACTGATTTGTTGGATATATTTGGATTTGATTATAGCTGGAGAACCCATCTATAAAGGACAATGCTTCATGGCTAGCACAGTCATCGATAATTTGGTCGATGAAGGGGGTTGGAAAGTTGTCTTTGGGACAAGCATGGTTGAGATCACGAAATTTTGTGCAACCGTGAATAGTGCCCTATTTTTTGTCAACAGGGATGGGGTTGGATACCCATGGAGTGTATGCAATGGGGTAAATGAACCCAACAAAGTGTAACTTATCAATTTAAGCTTTGATAGCCACAACTTTGGATGGGTGAATGGGTCACTTCTTTTGACGAACTAGGGGGATATGTGGCCAAGTGTCGATTTGATGTTTGACGATACATAGATCAAGGTTAGGCATATTTGTATATGAACAGGAAAAAATATCCCGGTATTCCTGAAAGAGAGTTGTGTAAGATGTGATTTCATTAGGGGAGCATGCGACGCCAATGGTGATTTATTATACGACTCCCGGTTTAATGGAAATGTCGATTTTGACGGTGGGGGATATGTTGGCCATGTTGCCTTCATCAAAATCATCTATGGCAAGGATAGAGTTTTTGAACTAGTCTATATTCCTTGAAGGGATAAAATCCTTGGTTTCGATTGCACATATGGAGGTTGGGGTAGAAGGGGAAAAGGCCTCCTGTGAAAGAAAAAGTGCTCTATGATGGAGCACATTCCATGGGAAATCGGGGGTAGTGAGTTCTTCCAAGATATCTTCATTGTAGTGAAAAATGAGAGAATATAGGGGATCCTGGGAGATGACAGGGGGAACTGCCAAAGTATGGTTTTCCTCTAATGGTGACAATGCAGAGGACATATTGTGTACAGGGTGCGAGGGACCGCTGGACATAAAATGAATGTCCCGATACTGTGAAGAGTTCCTCATTCGTGCAGGTATTGTTGATGAAATGTATCGAATATCAGTAATGTGATCCTCGGTAGAAGGTGGTCGAGCAGGCTCTAGCCGAGACGTTTGGCGTACTGCGGCTAAGGTTTGGTGAAATTGAGGTAGAGCTGGGAAATGATGAGTATAATGGTCGTATTATGAGCATATGGAACAAGAGAATTTGGTTTGCATCCCTTTGTTTCCTATGGTGGAGGACTCCAGAGTAGCAGTGGACGTACTCGATGGAGTAGTGAGCAATGTGGTTTCTCTAGGGAGTTGGATCAGATTGCGTAACTTGGGAAGAGTACGGTATCAATTAGTGAGGTGTCCATCTCTTTTGCATAGTGTGCAAGGAGGTTGAACTCAAGGAGGAAGTGGATTTGAGGGCTCTTTCTTCTTCTGTTTTCCCCCAATAGAGACAGTAGTGCCAATAGTGGGGGGGGATGGTTGTGTGGCAGGAACCTGTACTAGAATTTACATCGGTATTCCCTCTATCTGAGGAGGGAGAGATGGTTGAGGAACCATCGCAGGTGGATGTACATACCATAGAGGGATGGAAAGAACCATGTTAGGAAGGGTAAGGGTTGCATCTACCTGGAATTCGTGGACTCCAGGTGGGGGGTAGAAGAAGGGAATTTGGGTAATGGCTTGGGGGACTATCTCCCAAACCATGATTTTCTGCTAGAGAGGGGGAAAATCAGGGATAAGTGGTGTAGTGGGGTTCTCAAGGGATTCTTGATGCTATGGTTCTTCAACTGGTGGAACATCGATGTGAGGGGAGGCCTCAGTGGGAGGA
Organism: Picea engelmannii; assembly: GCA_009831015.1. NCBI lineage: Eukaryota > Viridiplantae > Streptophyta > Pinopsida > Pinales > Pinaceae > Picea > Picea engelmannii. The sequence goes on along the minus strand of ML782469.1, from coordinate 264,387 downwards.
ATGGTATTGATAATATTTTTTCCATTAGAAGATACTACACACACTTGTGTTGAAGGGTGTAGGAGGGGTGGTGCTCCATGATATGCCCCCAACAAGGATGGATCTTTGAAAACTATGGGACCTATGTCAATGACTGAATAAGAATTTGAGATAGTGCAGACAAGGGGAAGAATGTTATCAATGTTGGCGGAATGGTTAGGCTCATAATATGTGATTTGGTTGATGGTGATAATATTCCCATTATGGGGGAACATCATCATTCGAAACACATAAGAGGCCACCGCCTTCATAGCGTACATGTAGCTACATCTGAACAAGATGTTGTAGTCAAGTGGGGCATAGATAAATTCAATGTAGATGAGGATGGTTTTTCCCCCGAGTTCGACGAGGAAATTTTGAAAGAACCCTTCAGGGGACAAGGGTCGGCCATCATAGGCTCTCATCATGATGGTGGATGGTACTAGCTCAGGGGAGCCAAGTTTTTTCCGAACTAATTTGGACATGATGCATGTGGAGGCCCCTTCATCGATGATACATCAATGTACTATGATTTTCTTGATATTAATTGGTATCTAGAAATCTACCAGGGCGGGGAGGCGTGGTTCTCCACTATCTAGATCAAAGGTGATGAGTCTAGTATCAGCTGGTTAGATTGCCCCCAAGGTGGAAAGCAAGGATTTCCTCTAAGTTGGATAGGTTTGGAGGACCTCAAATATAGACATGGATGTAGGAGACTGATCTAAGTCGTCAACTAGACTGTAGTTATGGGTTTCCCTAGCATGAGGGTTATTGGCATTCCGTCATAATGGTACATGAGGTATGTGAATGTTCAATTTAGTGTTAGGGAATGGAATCATAAAGGGTTGTCTGGCTATAGCTGGAGCCTCTTCCGAAGTGGTTCGGGTAGAGTTAGGGGGAACACCATACTGGCGACCGCATGTTTGCAAAATAATTTCTTCTTCGCTAGTAAGGAGGATGTTGCAATCAGCCAGATTCCCAGGTTGAATGGGACCTGGGTTGTGATACTGGCCCATTTGGGGTGGATCATGCTGTACCTCATGTTGGGTATTCATCACACCTTAGTGTTGAATGGGGTTTTGAAAAATGGTTGGAGGTGGTTGTTGCAAATACTGTTGTGGGGCCTGTTGAGGGGAAGGCAACGTTGGAGAGAGTTTCACGTTCATGGAGTCTTTCATCCATTTGAAGTCAGTAATTTGGAGGCAATGGTGTTTATAATGTCCATACTCACCACAAAGAGTGCAAGGGAATTTAGTCTGAAGATTGTTTTTTTTATTCCCTTGTCATCTCTTATTATTATCCCCTTAGGGGTTCTGGTTGCCTTGATGTCGGTTTTCTGCAGCAGGATGGTTTTGTTGGGGGTTATTTTCGCCTGGTCTCAAGTTATTATTGTTTTAGTTTTTCCCTTTATTCTTGGAATTATTCGGCTAATGGGCCAGATTTTCCGTATTCAACTTTCCAAAAGTATGAAGTTTTTGAGTGGGAGAGGGATGAACAAAATTAACACTGGTATGTGGGTGTTTGTGTGGGGCAAAACCTAGCTGTGGAGGACTAGGAAATGAAAAATATGGATTGTTTTGTGTAATGATCCATAGGGTGCACAGGAAGGTGAAGGGATTTCACTAGTGCCCAATGTATATGCTATGGTAGAAGGTGTACCATAACTTGGTTGAGAAGTGGTACACATCATGGGTACCAGTGAGGGCTCACTCATGGGGGGGGGCGTGCAACAGGATATGGTTGTTGGAAAGGGGGAGGAGGGTAATAAGATGGCCCTCCATAGGGTTGTGGATATTGAGGTGCACCATAAACATGTGTTGGTTGGTTGTAAGGGTGTTGGTGAATCATGGAACCAATCAACCCATTCACAGCATGGGACATCCCAAGTTTGTCATGGCCAAATGGTGTGCGTCTAGGTGCATCAGGAAACATTGTGTATAAGTAACATGACTGAGCATAGATGAGGTCAAACAGTTGAGCCTTGTTGATGGCCTCCTCCTTTGTCTAAGGGAAGGTGGATGCGACATCCTTGGCAATGACAGAGACAAGTGATTTGACCAACCAATCAAGACGTTGTTCTTTGGTTGTTTCCACTTTGCACAAACTACGACGTCGACACCATTCATGGATGTGATCAGATATATGGATAGTATTAGTTTGTTTGAAATCCAAGAGGATTTCTAATCCAGTATCACGGTGAACTGATAGTTGAAAAAGGGACAAAAAGGCCTTGGCCAATGATTCAAAGGTCACATGGGACCCTGATTTTTCATCCACATACCATTTGACTGAGGAACCAATGAGAGTGCGTTGAAACAAACTTAGGTGGATAGAATCATCCATGATGTTGTTTGAAGAGCACCATAAGTGGAATTTCATAATATGGTTGATGGGATCATCCCATGGTTTTCCTTCAAATTTTGGAATATCTAAAGGTAGTTTGGTAGGCATATTGGGCCAAGTGGGATCATGCAAAATGGGATCATTCATGAGTTTGGTTAAATTAGGAATGTTAAGGGATTCCAAGTATGGCATAGGGAGATTTTTTAGAGGATTATTACGACCATTGTGTGAGTAGGTGGTGGACCTGTCCCTTGAGAGGGATAGAGTGGGGTGGTGTTTCTCCCTTGAGAATAAGTTTGCCCCCCACCTCCTTGTGAAGGAGAACTATTGGATGGATGGCCTTGGGAATTGGACCCAAGAAAAGTGGAACCAAGTAAAGCATATCCCAAAATAGTAGCACTCACAGGGGTGTGAGATGGTTGAGCCGGTGAGTTGGCAAGACTAGGGACTCCTCCGAGACTAGGAGGAAGATTTTGCAAGCTTCTGGAACGATGGGGATTCTGTGGATCCCCTATGGTGTCTGACTAGAAAAGTGAATGTGTGCAAGTGGTGATAAGAGAAATAAATGATAAAGAGATTTGTATAATTTGGACCTTCACAAGATAGTACAACTCACAATTGCATGTAATCAAATGAGAATCATACATATATCAACTGTAAATAAGAAAACATGTGGGTAGGTGGATTTTGTCTACATGGGAGAACAAATAAAATAAAATGCTCATGTCCTAAAAGACATATCATCCTTCCTCTCAAATAGCACTAGACCTTCCAAAAGCACTCAATAGTGGGGTCTGAAGCCATCGAAAGAGGAAATAGTGAAGGAGAAATAATCAGTTATAATGAGGGGTAGAGGGTGCATATCCAAAAAGAGCTAGTGATATTTCCCAATAGCCATACAAAATCTAATCAAGGTGCAATTGCAGCCCACAATTGCCACCTGGGTAGATGTCCTAAATTTTGGTCACTAGGTATCTCAGTCAAAGTACGACATTTAGATTTTCGGCCTAATAAATGGGTCACGGGATGGATCCCTTCCAAGAGTTGGGTGACTCATGGGGGGTGCATAGAACAACTAGACCTCAGACTTCAACCCTTCATAGGTATCTCCCTGCCTTACGGTGTAGGAACACTTGACTTGGAGGATTTTAAAGTTCCCTATTTTTCAACTTCTAATGTTTGAAAATGTGAGAACCAGATAATGGAGGGTTATTTGGATGCCTACCCCCGACATCCTACCTAGACTAAAAAAACTCTTTTGGCACCTCCTGTGGAGGAAAACTTAGTGATTTTTTAGAAAAAATTTAGATGTGGTGGGCTGAGAGATTGGGGGTGTGAACCAATCTCGTTTGAATTAATGAGTGTGGATAATTTCCAAAAGAAGTAGTGAGACGTTTCAGAATTCCTTTGGAGAAAACCTACTTCAACCTCCACAATTCAAAATGGAAATTATGTGAGTGAGGAGTGACTTTGTGTGTGAGCAAGTGAAAAAAAGGTGTGCCAAGTTTTTAATAAGTTAGATGTGAAATTTCAACATGTGGACTTCTTGTGGTCCTTACAAATCTTTGTTACCTAGCTTACTAAGTGTTAATGGTACAACCTTGCAGAATTTTAAAATCCCTAAAGAACTAGCATGTGGACATATGGGTCCTCACAAGTCCTTTAAACTCCCTAAATGTTGTTTACACTAATAAATGTTGACAACTATCCTAGATTGTAAGCATGTGGGAATATATGGGCCCGTTACTTTGATCTTTAAACTTCCCTAGTTATGTAAACTAAGAAAGAAATTTCAAGAAACTATCCTAAGTTTGTAACATGTGGGCATGTATGGGCCCTTACAAATTTAAGATAATTTCAAAAGAAACTAAAAGGAGCCCTAGGGGGGATTTTTGTCCTCTCCTAAAGACTTTTGTTAAGGGATATGAAATGTCCCTTTAACCACCTTTCTGATTCTCAATATCTCTCAAGGGTGCGAGAGAAGAGCATACTCAATGATCGAAGTTAATTTATGGTCCCAATGTGAGTGTTTTATGTATGATAGAAATAATCTCAACTTAAAATTTCATAGACTAAACAAGCCATACATGTGGCAACCAAAGAAAAAGAGGAGAATATTTGGTTCTTTTTTACCCCCTAAGTGCCTATGTTTAGCTAACCTTTCATATGGGAAAGGAGTCTAAGTGGAGTGCATGTGCATTACAAAGTGTATGAAATAAAAAAATCTGAAGACCAGGGGCCTTCAAATAATCCAAAAAACCTTACAATTTTTTAAAAATTGAAAATGTGCACGGGTTACAATTCTGACAGGTGTGTAGAGGGCACACAGTGTGCAGAGAAAAGAAGCATGTGGTGCGCATAGTGCGTTGAGTGCACGTATGTGGGAAGGAAAATCTGTGCACATATTTTCACGTGTCGGGGGAGAAATTTTTGAGTGAAATTCTCGTCCTCCAACTTAGAATTTTTCCTTTGATAGGTAAGGCTAGGCCGGTTTTGGTATCTACAAGAAAATTGATTAAAAAGAAGTGTTCTCTAAGCCCAAATAAGGTGGAATTTGATACCTCTCCCTAGTATGGTCGTCAATCTGTTGTGTTGGTTTTGTCACTTGGGTGAGCAAAACAACAACACTTGTATGCCTAGTTGGGCCTACTAGACAAGACAAAAGTTCGTGAGTGGGTTAAATAAGACAAACACATGTAATAAACAAATAAACAAACTAAAACAACTAAGAAATAAAAGTTCGAATGCATGAGAAACTTAGAACCATAAAAAATCAACCAATGACCAAGATAATGCTACCAATGGATCAATAGATTAGTAGGAAAAAAACTGTAGAGACAAATGAGGACTTATGAGTCCCCTCTTCCTCCTTGGGAGGGATCTTGAGTTCCCTAATGGAGAGCTCTTCTTACAATGAAAGAAAAATGGAAAATGGTGAAGAACAAAAATGCCTATTCCCTCAAGAGGTGAGTGGAATGGCCTATTGCAATGATGCTTGAATTCTCCAAGGAGAAAAGAGGATTCTCAAGGGAGAATTGAGGCATCATAACAATAATATGAAGATATTGGTTTCTTAGTGCACCCATGGCTCTTATTTATATCATTTCTTCAAGGAAAAATGTAATTGGTTCTTGGTGTGAACAAGGGGCCTTTTAGGGCACCCTTTGGTCCTTGACCAACCCCCCATTCGGATTTCGCTTAGATATGGAGGTCAAATCAGGTTGGGAGTTGGTCCATAAGTGGTTGGGGGGACGAAAAGAACCATAAATATGTCCTTCACAAGAGTGCACAGATTTTCTCGTACACAATCGCGCATTTGGAACATTGTGCGCTCTGAGGGCTTTGTTGGCTCACGCGCTGTGCACGTGCTTCCTTTGGTGAATTTGCGCATGCCAAGTTTTGCCCAATTGTATATTTTTTTCCTTTTGAAATGTATTTTAGTGTTGCAGGTGAACTAATTGTTGTTGGAATTATTGTGTTTATGTAACCATTTGTATGCAATGTTGTGGATTATATTTCATTGATAACAATTCTATCCCTCCATTGTACTTGATCAGATGGTCAAGAAATATTTTGTAGGATCTTAGATCAATGACCAGCATTGACTTTGACCTTCGGCGCTTTGGATATTTTAGCTGGTAGGAGAAGTTGGATATCCCCGGAGGTTGTAATCCTACAGTGACATGGATTTCTAACATCACTATTGATGACGTGGGCCCGTAGTGGGTGTGCCACATGTCACCCTAATTTGTGAATTTCACAGAACTTATGTGCCATATGTATTTTGACACTTGTCATCATCTGATTGGGCCACATGTCCTCTATTGTTGACATGATCATGATGGTTTGGGCCTAATGAAGTGTCACATGTCTTCCTCCTGGATCTAACGGTCGATGGGAGTTCCCAACTTCGGGGCTTCGACCTTTGAGTAAACTTACATGTTTCAGACTCCTTTTCGTCAAAGTGTTCAACATTGAAGTTGACCACCATTGGACTTGCTTATCCTCATCCAATGGTCACCATGTATTTCCTAGATCTAATGGCCCTCATTCACTTCAGGAATTTGGGGCTCCGACCTTCAGGTGAACTTACATGTTTCAGACTCTCTTTCGTTGGAGTAGGTCAATGTCGGAGTTGACCACCTAATCTAACGGCTCGTATTTCTCCCAAGGAGATATTAGATCAATGGTCTATATGAGTTAGTTTAATCTGAGACTCCGAGATGTTGTGTCTTACCCTATACTTCCACTAAACTCGATCGGATGGTTGAGAATTCATCCAAATTTCCTCCTTGATCTAATAGCTTGGAGTGATTTCATGACTTCGCAAGTTCGTGCCTCTACCTTATCTCCAATGTTCGTTGAAGTGGCGAAGTTTAGATTTTCCAAAACTTATGCTATCCTTACACTTGGATTTGATCAATGGTTCTAATTGATATGTTGGTTGTGATTACTCCTGAAATTTGAATGGACGATTAGATTTCCACGATCCTTCACAAGGGATTACTTTGTGTAGGTTCTAGCTTCTGTGTGATCTGAAGGTCCAATATTTTCTCGAGAACTATATCAACGGACAAGATTTTTCCTTGATTGTTTTTTACTTTTACTGTAGGGATTTCAATCCCGATAGCACTTTTACAATGTGCTCTCCCTTCTAAGCCTTCCTTTATCCTTTCCAAAATACCTTAACATTGCATGCCCTAATTATGTGTGTGTATTCTTTGTAGAATATCCTCTCTATCTCTTCTGAGCTCTAGGAACATACGATCATTTTTTATCCTATCGTGATCAACACTAATCACAAATTTCTTCAGTCCCAAGGTGATCTTCCTCTGCCCCAAGTTGATCTTCCTTTTCCTCTGATTACTATACATGTTTGACTCATGTTGCCATCAATGACAACACACAATCAATAATGCCAACATCATTCTACTGTGACATCACCCAAAGTCACAAGGGAAAAATATCGTAATAAATGATATCTCTATCTATTGGGTTATCCCAACTCATTGGTGTATTACACTTTCTACCATACAATGCTTCAAATGGGCTCATTTTTAATGAGGCTTGATACCCATTATTGTAAGAAAATTCTACTAAGTGGATGTAGTTTTCTCACTTTGATGGATGGTCCATCACATACATTATGAGTATGTCTTCAATGATCATGTTAGTCACGTCAGTTTTCCCATTTGACTCTGGGTGATATGTTGTACTAAGATTTAAATTTGGTCCAAATCCTTTGAACAAACCTTTCCAACACTTAGAGGTGAATTTTGGGTCTCTATTTGAAACAATTACCTTAGGCACCACATGTAGCCTAGAAACTTCTTTCATGTAGACCTTCGCAATATTTTTTTCCTTGTGTGTTGTCTTCACGGGATTAAAATGTGTTGTCTTGGTTAGTTTATCTATCACCACCATGATGGAATCATGTTGCTTCATTGTTCTAGGCAACTTTGTAATAAAATCAATTTTAACCACTTCCCATTTCCACTCAAGAATGGGAAATGGTTGTAGCAGCCTAGTTGGATGTTTATGCTCTATTTTCACCTTTTAGCATTCTAGACACCTGGCTATGTAGTTAGTCACTCCTTTCTTCATCTCGGGCCAAAAGTATTGGCTTTGTATCACTACAATTGTCTTCTGATATCATGAGTGCCCAACATATAGCACATTATGCATTTCTCTTAGCACTATATTTTTCGTCTCTTCATAATTTGGCACATATATTTTCCTTTTGTACATGAATATTCCATCCTCTTTTAGCTCATAAAAATCGATTTTTTGTTGTAAATCTCCTTGTTGTAATGTCTCATTTATTTCTAGATGTTGTTTATCTGAATTTGCAGACTCTAAAATTATGTCTCTTAAATATGTGTTGAACATGCTAATGGTTGAAATATGCATTTCATAATCTCTTTTTCTAAGTCCATCAACCACCTGATTTGCCTTGCCTTTGATATTCTTAATTTCAAAGTCATATTCACTCAGAAATTCCAACCATCTAGTTTTTCTGGAACTTAATGTTGCTTGTCCAAATAAATGCTTCAGACCACAGTGGTTCATTTTTAACTCAAATATTCAACCTATAAGGTAACATCTCCACATTTTTAATGTATGTACAATGGTTGATAATTCCAAGTCACGTGTAGCATAATTCCTCTCATGCTCCTTTAATTTTCGAGACTCATAGCATACCACATGCTCTTGTTGACTAAGGAATCCAATGGGCCCTTTCTTGCATGCATCATTACACACCAAAAAATATTCATCTAGATCTAAAATATTTAATATGGGTGCACTTGTAAATATGTCTTTCAGTTGCTGAAATATTACTTCGCACTTGGAAGTTCATTCAAATTTCACTCCCTTCTTTTGCAAAGAAGTGATTGGTCTTGCAATATTTGAAAACTCTTTTATGAATCTTTGGTAATAACCAGAAAGATCCATAAAAGATATGAATTTTGTCACATTTCTTGGTGTTGGCCACCCTCTAATGGCCTCTATCTTCTCAGGATCAATGGTTATCCCATCTGTTGATAATATATGCCCCAAGTAGTGAATCTTCTTTTGGAAAATTATGCACTTACTTAGTTCAACATACAACTTTTGCTCTCTCAAAACTTGTAGTACCAATATTAAATGTTGCTCATGCTCTTCTTTTGTCCTTGAATAGACGAGTATATCATCTAAGAAAACAATCACAAACTTTTCCAAGTACTCCCTGAACACTCCATTCATCAAGCACATGAAAATAGTTGGGGAATTTGATAGCCCAAAAGGAACTACCATAATTCATAATGCTCATATCTTGTTCTGAATGTTTCCTTGATAATATCCTCTTCCTTTATCCTCACTTGATGATAATATGATCTCAAGTCAATCTTGGAAAATATTGTTGCACCTTTCAATTGATAAAAAAGATCATCAATCCTTGGCAAAGGATATTTGTTTATTATTGTGACCTTATTCAACTATTTCAAATCAATACATAGCCTTAAGGTTTCATCTTTCTTCTCCAAAAAAAATAACTGGAGCTCCCCAAGATGAAACACTTGGGCATATATACACGTTCTTTAGCAACTCTTCAATTTTCATATGCAACTCTTTAAATTTTGGTGTGCCCATTCTATAATGTGTCTTGGACACTAGGGAATCTTCTAGCACCAAATCAATAGAGAAATCAATGTCTCTCTTTGGTGGCAGTCCTCAGATTTCCCCAAAACCATCTCTAAAATATTTTAAGATTGGATGGCCTTCAATATTTTCTACTTTATCTATGGCTTCCTCTTCCATATGGGTTACGGAAATTTGACATCCCTTTCTAAAACTCTTTTTCAATTGCATGGCTGAAATCTCTCTAACAACTACAACTCTCGAAATTCCTTGAATCTTTCCTTGTTGTCCATCCTCATCAAGACAAGTTATTGTCTTGTTGTAACAGTCTAGGACAACATGGTGTTTCTCTAACCAATCCATGCCAATTAGACAACCATATGAACCTAATGGTATGATGTTCACATCTACCTTTGTGTTGAGTCCATTCATGTCTATTGGGAAATATTTAACTAACTCATCGATCTTTCTCTTATCCCTGTGGCTAACTTAACTAACCAATATTTCTTATGCTTACTCCTTTGCAAGTGAAATATTTCAAAAATTTTAGAGTTTATGTAACTATGACTAGCTCCAGAATCAATTAAAATTGTTATGGGTTGGTTATCAATCTTACCTTCCACTTCAAACATGGGGGGTTGATACTCTGCTTTCTTGTTGTCCAAGGCTGCATAAATCATTGGCATGTTTCCTCCCATGTCTTCAATTATTTCAGCCTCTTGAATGTTGTGGTCAGTCCTCACTCTTTCACCTTTTTTAGGGCAGACCCTATATAAGTGATTTCCATCACATCCCCAACATTGTAGAGGTTGTTGTCTTGGCCTTTTCCAAAATGAATATGTTGTCTTGTGCACATTCTAGGTTGATTGTCCTTGTTGATTTTCTTGAGAGTTATTATTGAAAATGGGTGACTTAAAACCTTTCTTCGTTTGATCCCTTTTTATGTTCATCTTGTCATTCCAATCTTTTTGGAATATTGGCCTTCCTCTGCTTTGCTCATAAAGATGATTTTTTTCCTTATGGTCTCTTCCAAATTCTTGGGGTTATCATATTATATCTTGTCATTATAAAAGGAGGGAAACCCACTCAGAAATATTTGTATTTTTATTGTCTCGTCCGTGATGAAGCCACCATACTTGAACAACTCAAAGAACCTCTTCTCATACTCATCGATTGTCATGCTTCCCAACTTAAGTACAAAGAACTCTTTCATCTTCATCTCATAGTAATACTCTGAAAAACATTTCTTCTAGAATATCCTTGGAACTTCCTCCTCATCAAGATGTTTTTCTTGCTTAAGATTAACCCACCACATGGTTGTATTTCCTTGCAAGTGGTAGGTTGTGATTCTTGTTTCAACCCTTGAGGGATAATCATGCAGTTGGAAATATTTATTCATTTCCAACAACCATCCCTCATCCTATTCTCCCTTCAAATTCTCACCATTTAAAGTTGGTGGCTTGGTTTTTCTGAGTTCACCTTGCAAGATGTATGCCTCAGACCTTATCCTCTTCCTCCTGACAGGAGACACACTTGGGATACTCCCTAGCCCTGAACTTGCATGAGATATCCTAGTGTATTTCCCTAAGGAATTATGGAACCATATCCTACTCCTTGATTTCCCATCATTCCCATGCTCAACCCTTCTGCTATGGGATCTGGATGTTGTCACTTATCTAACACTAATTGCTTACTTTGTGTCAGAGTCTTTATTGGCTTGCTTCTGCAGCATGTTCAAGCTATGCAGTATATTTTCTTGAGCTTTCATAATCTTTTCATTATCATCCCTATATCTCTACACTTCTCTCTACAAGACTCTCATAGTTACAGGCTCCTACCTGTCTCTTATTCCATTGAACTCTGTCTAAACATTTCCCACGTTGACATGTATCCCTTTGAATTCCTCTTCATGATTGTTGGATACATGTGAATCTTCTATGGCTATGGTTATAGTATAGGAATCAAAATTCCTTCATCTACCACTAAATTATGCAAGAAAATGTGCATGCAATAATTTTCTATTAGAAAAAAATATATACATAGTTCTGCAAAAGAATGCATGCATTTTTCTTCTCTTTAATTCCACCAATCATCTTATTTTGCATTGGTTGTAAATTAAACTACCCAGATCAATTTTTTGGGTTGACATATGGATTCTCCCCTCTAATATCTTTCCAACGACTGCTTTATTTCTTGGTTTTGAGCTCTGAGAATAAATTTATAGTCAATTGAATATTTCTAATTCACCCCTTTTGCAGACTTTTCATTTTGGGGCAATTGCTCCCAAACACCAACTTTTGTTACTTGTAGAAGTAAATCTGTCTCGAACTAAGGAAACTTTTGTATGATATATAGATATAATGATGACAATGAATTCATAACAACTCTCATATTTTTATTCTGATGCTCCACTCAAAAACTACAACAATCAAGAAATGACAAGTTTGTCATTTTTCATCCCTTTTTCCAGACTTGGAATTTTTAGACAAACTGGTTATCTCCCAAATTGCGCAATTATGGAAAAACTTCACTAAACCAATTTTTTTTGGCTTGATGCATATACAAAATGTCGAGTAAATAATTTTTTCTAGATTTTTCATCTAGGGACCCTTTTCCTTTGAAAATCCTAAAAATCCCCCAAAAGTGGCCCAAAATAGTGGATTTTTCCCTATTTTAGCATCTCCACTCCAAACTCCTTAGAATATGGCCAATCCCTTCACACAATTTTCAGGTTTGCTTTTATGACACTTTGTACAAGTTTCAACAGTAATTGTGCTCATGCCATTGAGCTTGACCCTGATCTTAAAAAACATGTAACTTACATTTTTTGGAAATTCAAAGCATAATTAACCAGTGGCCCTCTTTGGCTCTTCTATAGCCCTCGACACTGTGGAAAAAATCCCAAAAGTTTCATCTTTATATGACTTAATATGCTCTAGTTAATTCCAAAATATGTTTTTGGCTCTAAATTTTTTTTTTTTAGGCTATAGGACAATTTTGCATGTCTAGTATCCTTCTTCTCTTCTTCCTTTTTGGAGTCCGCATGCACATCAATTCTATATTATGCACCAATATTTAGCATGTGCTAGACCCACATTGCGCAGCGCCAATATTTAGTTCTCACCCCTGTTGAAATATTGTAACTTCAAATAATATTCTAATTATAATTGAGTTATTATCTTATAGATCAAATCCCCTTTTGTGGATTGATCATGTCGGGTCTTGTATAAGACCAAATCCCCTTTTGTGTATTGCTCAAACCATATTCATATGATGGTATTTGAGAAGTCGGCCCCTGGGGCTTATAAAGTGGTTTTAACCACTATTGGAAGAAGTCGTCCCTACTTGGTGAAGAGAAATAACCCTAGTGCTCCTTAGCTAGTATAAATAAGTGAGGATAGAACCTCATTCACTCACACACTCAAGTCACTCATCTAGTGCACAATTTTTGAAGGAAGTTGTAGTTGGAAGGAAAAGAAGAGAGAGGTGATTTCTTAGTATTGGATATTCTTGGTGGTTTGGTATTTTATCTTAGCATTGTATTGGTAATCTATTATTGAGGAAGTTTTTGTTGGGTTTTCTCCCCCATGAGGGTTTCCCAGGATAAAATGTTGTGTACCTTGTGATTGTGTTTCTTTCAGTGATCCTACTTATGTTGTTATGCTCTATTAAATTGAAAATAACTTAATAGCATCTCTAAATTTAACACGGTATCAGAGCTTGACTGAATAGAGAACATTTCACTGGGTATCCAAAAATGTCATCGTTGTCGTACAAGAAAATTATGGATTTTTATTGGAAACGAATTCTTGACTAAAACCAATCTAAGGAAGTGTGACCTACCTTAGCGCATCATTTGGTAGCTTGAGCACACATTTTCAGTGGCTAGAGCCTCTGGAAAGTCAAACCCTAATTTTTACTGGTACCAAAAAACCAAAAAAATCGAAAACCAAGAAACCAGAACCAGTACCAGAAGTACCAGTCCAAAATTGCATAGGTCAAGTTTCAAGGGGTAAAACCTGGAATTTTCTGAAATGGTCAGTTCCAACAAACTCACCTCAGCCCAGTGCATCTAGTCCTTGGATAAGAATTCCAAAATTTGAAGTTTAAGAAATTAGGGTTTACTCATAAAACCCTAAGTTGCAGTTGCAGTATCAGTTTCAGTTGTAATGTCAATTCCTTCATGCGAGTTGCAGTGCCAACACCAGTTGCAATGAATGATCTTGTGAAGTGTTGGGACTGAATTTTATTTTCCTAGTGCGTCTTACCCTAGAAAATATCCAACTAACTTTAAGTTACAAGTTGAAGCACCTTTGAATTTTTAAAGGTTTTTTATTTACCGTTGTTGTCAGATGGTGCCACTACATGTTGATACTATCAAAGGTATGTACTTACATATGTTAAAACATTATCATTATTCTGAAGGGTATTTGTAGGAGAAAGGATATGTTGTCTAAACAAAAATTGTAGATCCAGAGGGATCTCAAATCCAACACATTCATAGGAATAATGCACACCAGGTTTGATTATATTGATATACATCCATTTGTTATGACATTATTTTGAACATCTAGGTTGTATGTTCAAGTTATGATTATCATATTAACCCTTGGTCAAAATTAAAGTCAATGTATTAGATTGAGATTAGAGTTTATTCTCTAACTTATATTTTTGTCAAGATAGCATATTGTCTTAGTACAAAGGATGGGTTGAAGAAAGCACTTGTCATCTTGAGTGAAGGAGACTTGGAAGAAAATCAACGCACTCATGCTTGAGGACAAGACTCCAGGTTCCAGGTTTGATTGATTAAGTTGATAAGATTCAAATTTTCACATGACAAGTTTGATAACTACCTCATTACAAGTAAACATTGTAGTTGAGATAACATTCTTTGAAAAGTAGTATACTTGGTAGCATGTGAGCATATTGAGATAAATGCTTATTGTAATCATTTACCAGATATAACTAACATCTCCTCTAGCAGAAACTTATTGTTTTGCCTCCAGGTTACCATGGAGGAATGATTGATCTCAACGCTAGAAGAGCATTGCTCTCATTATTATACTTCTTACTTTTGACCCTTGTTTCAGGCAGGTCACAAGTGATAGCTCTAAAGGAGGTACTGTGATGATTGTTCTTGCTATTGTCTTATTATTATAAAGAGTATTATTCTTGTTTGTTGTTTCTCCCTTGTTATTCATGTTCTGAGAAGGTCACAAGTGATAACCCTAAGGAAGCTATAGTGACAGTTGAAGGAGACAATGACGCATCCGTGCCCGCAGGCATGTCCGCTCACAGGATCTTCTTCTTCTCACGGCCCGAAGAACTCTAATGTTCTTCTATATCCCTATCGGGAAATCTGCACCCACAGAACTATCGCTCGATCCCCTTCCTTTTCTTATCAGGGAATCATACTTCACGACTTCATGATGTCAAAGGTCAATCACTGGGCTCTTGAATCCCCGAGACCTGATGGCCAGTCAACGCTGACTTTTCCACTTCCTGTCACTTCTATCGAGATTTCAGAATTCGTGGGATCATGAATCCTGATGTCAATGGGTTCGGGCTCTTACTTTTCCCGAACTCTGATACGGCATGCCACCTGTCCTCCACTAAATTTCTGTGGCCCCACACAGCTCTCCCGTCGGGATATCGCGTTTCGCAATTCCAAGCTGTCTGAGTATCCTGTCCTCAAGACCTCCGATATGCCGAATCTCGACTTCGTTAGACTTCCTGACACGCGTCCCAGATGATGGATGGTTCTGGGCTCATCAGAATATCGCGTATCGCGATATCGCAATCCCTGTTGCAATAATGTGGGACTTCGACTCACGAAACCCCGATCCCCGATATACGAGTCGATCCAACGACCCTCGTGGTCCTGATCAACGGCTTCGCACCTCCTGAGCTTGGAACCTTTTGGGAATACATCGTCGTATCTTCCCTGCACCTTTCCAAGATTTGACAGTTCACGGGATGTCGTGAAACCTCCTCAGAGAATTCCGACTGTCCGTTCCTCCCTGATGAATTCTACGAATTGAATCAAGTACTTCCTTCACGGAGACTTGTTCACCTACGCGCAAACTTGTAGCGCCTGCTTGAACACTTCAACCACAACTTCTCTGTGAAATCCTTCAACAAATTCAATAACTCTATTCTTCTTGAGCTTTCCACGACCTTTAAGTCCTCAGAAAGAACTCTTGCATGCACTCCTTGCGGAAAACCTTCAACCATGACTAAGTGTTGAAGTTTCTGGACCCTGTGCACTCCTGCAACAACAATCTCTTAACACTTCACTCAGGTTCGCAACAATGAGACTTTTACCCGGCCTGTGCACTCCTTTCACAACTCCTACGCCCAACTGCACCTTTGGGATGAATGAGAACAAAAATTATCTCTACCTGAACCCTATGCAATGCACTCATTGCGGACAATTTGACTGCACTCCTTGAAGGAATCTCTAGCTCAAATAGAGAAACAATTGAAACTCATTCCTTAACCCTCTCAGACTTCAATTCAACCATGAAATCATGTACACAACATATAAAGTAAATGCATAACAGGAAATAAACATTCATGAGCATAACATCAATACACAGAGAATCAGACACCAAACCATGAATTTGAAACAATCTTCTTCTATTAGTTCAAATATCAGTACATGGGTGTTCTCTACACATCTCTCTGCTTGCTCTTCCTCTTCCTGTTTCTATTCTATGCCCAGGCTAATGTTACAAAGATACAATGAGGGTGTCTATATCCATTTTCCCTCCAACTCCTAAACTGTCAAATCTAGAATTAAAATCCTATCTAACTACATTAATTATCTTAAATGTCGTTTATCTACTAAAGGACGAGAGCTATCCGCTCAAGGTCCATTTACAATATACAAGTGCGCCTCATCTTAAATGGCTCATTTAAGATCGCGTAACAACTTCCAAGGCAATTTCAAAATTTATGCTGGCTTATCCAGTTGTCCTCCTCTTCCGCGCTGGCTCTCTTGATGTGGGAGATGCTCCTGCATCATACTCCCTCGCTTGAAAATTTTCATGGGCTCCTATCCATGAGCTCCTGCACGTTCTGTCCATGTCTTTGTATCTCTACTTCAGTCTCCCAGCTGGCATCTTCCACTGGATGGCCCTTCCATTTGACCAGATACTCATAGTATTCTTTCCTCCTAGTCGTCTTACCCACTCTCTTGTCCAGTATGCATTCCATCTGCGGCTGCTCTGCAATTGGCATTTGTTTCATCCACTGGATCACTGGCTCCCCTGTTCTAGTCTCTGTTTCTCCAACCCTGTATGGGTATAAATCTGTGACATTGAATATCGGAGATATTCCGACCCCATCCGGTAACTCAATCTCATAAGCATTTTCCCCGAGTTTTCTCAAGACCTTACATGGTCCAATTTTCTTCATTTTCAATTTATTGTATGTTCCCCTCGGGAACCTTTCTTTCCTCAAATGTGCCATAACTAATTCACCAACCTCGAACTAAATTTGTCTCTTCCGCTGGTCGACTCTGCGCTTATACTCCTGGCTTGAACTTTGTAACCGCTCCTTCACCTGACTGTGAAGTTCCTTCATCACCTCAGCGAATTCTTCTGCACTAGCACTCCTAGTCACAGTCTGTTCTGAATCCCTCAGTTCAGAAAATCCTCTCGGCTGCATACTATATACAGTCTGAAATGGACTTTTTCCTGTGCTCCTGTTCACTGAATCGTTATATGCAAACTCTGCCTGTGGAAATATGTTGTCCCAACTGCTGTGGTGCTCTGTCACCAAGCTTCTCAGTAAGTCTCCCAGACTTCTGTTGACCACTTCCGTCTGTCAATCCGTCTGAGGATGATACGTTGAACTAAACATCAAATTAGTCCCCAGTTTCTTCCATAAGGTCCTCCAAAAATTCCCTATGAACTTCGTGTCTCTGTCCGAAACTATGCTTTTCGGTAGGCCGTGAAGTCGAATGACTTCTTTGAAAAAAAGATTCGCGATATGAGTCGCGTCACCGGTTTTCTGACATGGGATAAAATGTGCCATCTTGGAAAACCTATCCACTACCACAAATATTGAATCAACACCTCTTTCTGTCCTGGGCAATCCCAAGATAAAATCCATGCTGATTTCATCCCATGGCCTCTTTGGTATGGGTAACGGTTGATACAAACCTGCATTCTACCTTCTGCCCTTTGAATGTTGGCAAATTCTACATCTGTCTACAAATCTTTTGACCTCTGCTCGCATCCCTAGCCAAAAGTATGATTCGCTCAGCTTTGCGAATGTTTTATCATGACCGAAATGTCCTGCCAATCCACCACTATGTTTTTCCTTTAACAAATTCTCCCTCATGGAGCATTTCAGAATACACAGTTGATTACCCTTAAAGAGCAATCCTTCCTGAATCATATACTCTTCCCACTAGCTTTAGTCTCTGAGAACTAGATTCTCAGTTGCTTCGTACGCCTCTTTGAAATCGGGATCATCTGCGTACATGTCCCTGAGATCATCAAAACCTAACGTCTTGACTCAGAACTCTTGCAACAGTAAACACTTCCTGCTCAGAGCATCAGCCACTTTGTTAGCAGTACCTGAAATATGCTTAATCACAAATGTGAAATTCTGCATATACTCTACCCACTTTACATGTTTTTGATTCAACTTTTCCTGTTGAGTCACAAACTGTAATGCCCGATTATCACTATATAGAATAAACTCTTTCGGGATCAAGTAATGCTTCCACTTCTTCAGTGCCTGTATGATAGCATAAAATTCCTTGTCGTATGTGGAGTATTTCACCTTTGCCTCATTCAGCTTCTTGCTGAAGTATGCAATCGGCCTGTCCTCCTGACTTAAGACCGCTCCTATTGCAAACCCGCTTGCATCACACTTCACCTGAAACATCTTTTGGAAATCCGGCAACACCAAAACTGGTTGTTCCGTAATATTCCACTTCAACAAGTTGAAACTCTTTTCAGCCTCTGTCGTCTAGTGAAAATACTTATGCCACTTCTTCACTGTATCCATCATCGCTGCACTAATTCCACTGAAATTCCTGATGAATTTTCGGTAGAAACTAGCCAAACCATGAAAACTTCTCACCTTGAATACATTCCTCAGTGATGGCCAATTCTTAATCACTTCCACCTTATCTGGATCCATCCTCAACTCATTAGCCGATATAACAAAACCCAGATAAATGAGTTTTGTCTTCATGAATGAGGACTTCTTCATATTAACCAACAACTTCTCCTGTTGTAGCTTCCGCATCACTGTAGCCAAATGCTTCAAGTGCTCTGCCATTGATTTACTGTAAATCAGTATATCATCCAAACACACAATGAAAAAAATTTCGATGAACTCCCTCAGGACTTCGTTCATCAACCTCATAAAGGTACTTGGCACATTTGTCAAGCCAAATGGCATGACAATCCATTCATACAAACCCTCGTTTGTTTTGAATGTTGTCTTCCATTCATCGCCTTCTCTCATGTGAAACTGGTGATATCCACTTTTCAGTTCAATCTTTGAAAAGTACCTTGCTCTGCTCAAGCAATCCATCAGATCATCCATTCTTGGCAATGGAAACCTGTACCTGATGGTTATCTTGTTGATCGCCCTTGAGTCAGTACACATCCTCCAACCTCCGTCTTTCTTCAGACTGAGTACTGTTGGAACAACACACAGACTCAAGCTTTCCCTGACCAATCCTTTGTCCATCAAATCCTGGACTTGCCTTTTAACCTCTTGATTCTCTTGCGGCGACAACCTGTACGTGGATTTATTCGATAAGTTGGCCCCTAGTATGAGGTCAATATGGTGACTCACACTTCTTATCGGTGGCAAAGAATGAGGTAGTTCATCCACGACTATATCATCGAACTCTTCCAGCAGTTCCTGAATCTCTTCTGGTAAATCATCCACTCTTGTGCTGGTCAAAAAAATCCTCGGTTTCCTGACCACAAAGAATTGTGGATCCTCCTTCTTCTTTACCTCTGTAAGAAGTTCCTTCCCACTCATGAGAAGTATTGTGTTGCTTACCTCCGGATTTACCTCCTTATCTTTAATTGGAAGTAACATATGGGTTCTCCCATTCTTCTCCAGGGTATATGTGTTCATTCTCCCATCATGAATCACATTCCTGTCATATTTCCATGGTCTACCCAACAATAAATGACAAACATCCATGGGAATAACATCACACAAGATCTTATCATTATATCCACCTATCTTGAATTCAACCAAGCATTGTTTAGTAACAGTTACCTGGTGTCCTTTTTGTAGCCACAAAACTTTGTATGGGCTTGGATGATCAGTCATCTCCAGCTCCAACTTCTCTACCATCTCTGTGGATATGAGATTATCCATGCTACCGCTATCTACGATGACCTTGCACACCCTGTCCTTGGTCTTGCAAGCAGTCCTAAAAGGTCTGGTCCTTTGAGCTGAGGTTTCCACCTCCTTCTCGGGTGTCAAAAGAGATTTTCGCATCATAAGCGATCTTTCGCCTTCAGCGTCTTCTGCTTCAACATCCCGCCTCTGCACTTCAGTGATGTGAGCTTCTCTAATGTCCTTCTTTTTCTCTGGACACTCGTAAGAATTGTGCCCATTCTTGCCACATGTGAAGCACGTAATGACTCCACCTCTTCCTCTGCCTTGACCTCTAGTATGAGGAAAAGTATTGCCATAAGCATAATTTCCCCTCTGCTCATTATGCTGTCCTCTCTGCTTAGCATATTGTTTTCCTCGCTGTGAGGTTCCACCTCTCTCAATTCGAGGTTGAGGTTTCTTCTAGCCTTCCTTGGGCTTCTGGAATTTATCCTGGGCAACAGATTTGCCTCTAGGTTGGCTTCTGCCTCGGCCTCTTTGACCTTGCTTTCGGCTTAGCTTCTCCTCATCTTTCAGGGCCAATTGGTAAGCATCTTCCACCGTTCGGATGGTTAGCATGCTCAATTCATCCTGAATGTCATATCTCAGACCATTCAGATATCTAGCAACCTTCTCATCATCGCTCTCCTGATGACCTACCATGATGTTCAGCCTATAGAATTCCTCAGTGTATTCTTTCACTATCATCAGCTTCTGTCTCAGGTTCTGCATTCTCCTGAACAAAGAAATTTGATAGTCTCTCGGGATGAATTTCACCTTCATCTTTGTGCTCATTCTATCCCAACTCTTTATATTTTGCTTGCCCTTGCAGCATCTGTCAGCTTGTAGCTCATCCCACCACAACGCTGCATGTCCTTTCAAGCGTGTAACAACATGCTTGACTTTCTTATCCTCTTCGATTTCTTCATAGTCAAAGTATGTATCCAGAGCTCTAATCCAATCTAGAAGCTCCTCTGCATCCAAGTTTCCCTCGTAAACTGGAATGTCCATTTTCTCTCTTGCACCCATCCTGGCAATAGCTTTGATCAAACATTCGTTTGATGCATCTTCGACTACAACTTCCTCCTCTCGTTCATCCTCAATCTCACTCTCAGAATCACTCAGATCCCCTGCACTAGTTGTGCATCTTTGCGCTGTCTCCATGTCTTCGAGTCTTGCTCGGAGATCACACATCTGTCTCTCCATTTCTGGATTTTTCGTCTGCCTGCCTCTTCTCCACACCTCCCTATCCTCTAGATCAGGTGATTTCCTTTCTCCCCTTGGCGGCATTGTGACTTCTCTTCTCTGCTACAGAAAGCAAAGAATCTTTCTGAGCTCTGATACCAAAACCTGACGCAGTCGTGCCTGTAGGCACGTCCGCTCACAGGATCTTCTTCTTCTCACAGCCCGGAGAACTCCAATGTTCTTCTATTTCCCTATCGGGAAATCTATACCCACAGAACTATCGCTCGATCCCCTTCCTTTGTTTTTCGGGGAATCAGACTTCGCGACTTCACGATGTCAAAGGTCGATCACTGGGCTCTTGAATCCTCGAGACCCGATGGCCAGTCAATGTTGAATTTTCCACTTCCCGTCACTTCTATCGGGATTTCAGAATTCACAGGATCGTGAATCCTGATGTCAATGGGTTCGGGCTCTTACTTTTCCTGAACTCCGATACGGCGTGCCACCTGTCCTCCACTAACTTCCTGTGGCCCCACACAGCTCTCCCGTCAGGATATCACATTTTGCGATTCCAAGCTGTCTGAGTATCCTATCCTCAAGACCTCCGATATGCCAAATCTCGACTTCATCAGACTTCCTAACACGCGTCCCAGATGATGGAAGATTCTGGGCTCATCGAAATATCGCGTATCGCGATATCGCAATCCCTGTTGCAATAATGTGGGACTTCGACTCACGAAACCCTAATCCCCGATATACGGGTGGATCCAACGACTCTCGTGGTCCTGATCAACGGGTCCGCACCTCCTAAGCTTGGAACCTTTTGGGAATACGTCGTCGTATCTTCCCTGCACCTTTCCAAGATCTGATGGTTCACGGGATGTCACGAAACATCCTTAGAGAATTCCGACTATCCGTTCCTCCCTGATGAATTCTACGAATTGAATCAAGTACTTCCTTCATGGAGACTTGTTCACCTGCGTGCAAACTTGCAGTGCCTGCTTGAACACTTTAACCACAACTTCTCTGTGCAATCCTTCAACGAATTCGATGACTCTATTATTCCTGAGATTTCCACGACCTTTAAGTCCTCATAAAGAACTCTTGCATGCACTCCTTGCGACAAACCTTCAACCACGACTAAGTGTTGAAGTTTCTGGACCCTGTGCACTCCTACAACAGTAATCTCTTAACACTTCACTCAGGTTCGCAACCCTGAGACTTTTACCCAGCCTGCGCACTCCCTGCACAGCTCCTGTGCCCAACTGCACCTTTGGGATGAATGAGAACAAAAGTTATCTCTACTTGAACCCTCTGTCAACGCACTCCTTGCGGACAATTCGACTACACTCCTTGCAGGAATCTCTGGCTCAAATAGAGAAACAATTGAAACTCATTCCTTCACCCTCTCAGACTTCAATTCAACCATGAAATCATGTACACAGCATATAAAGTAAATGCATAACAGGAAATAAACATTCATGAGCATAACATCAATACATAGAGAATCAGACACCAAACCATGAATTTGAAACAATCTTCTTCTATTAGTTCAAATATCAGTACATGGGTGTTCTCTACACAGCTCTCTGCTTGCTCTTCCTCTTCCTATTTCTATTCTGTGCTCAAGCTAATGTTACAAATATACAGTGAGGGTGTCTATATCCGTTTTCCCTCCAGCTCCTAAACTGTCAAATCTAGAATTAAAATCCTATCTAACTACATTAACTATCTTAAATGATGTCTATCTACTAAAGGACGAGAGCTATCTGCTCAAGGTCCATTTACAATATACAAGTGCGCCTCATCTTAAATGGCTCATTTAAGATCGCGCAACAACTTGATGTGGGAGATGCTCCTGCATCAGACAACATATTAGATGAGACATGGAGCAGACTCTCCAAGTTGTATACATGACCATATACATCCATGTACCAAAGAAGACGAAGAAGAAGCTACTTTTGAGATATAGAGTATCTCATATGGAGATAGATTGTAAGGAGCAGAAGGCTCCAAATATGACCGAACATTAGAATAGAACTCATAGTAGACTTGGTCAATGGATAATGAAGCCACCTTGACAAGAAGCATAATTTGTTTGAAGTCTGACTTAGCTTTTCATATTAAGACTTGGTATTCAACACCAAGTATATCCTGTAGAGACTATGAAATTTTTGAAGACTCGGAAGAAATCAAGACTCAGAGTAAGCCTGATCTCATAAAGGATCAAATGAGAAAAAGAGACATCTTTTAGGACTGGCAGATAGATGTCATGAGTTGAGAAGACTAGATCGTAGCCTCAAATACCTCTAGGAGACATAAAATATCCTGAGAAGATTCTCTCGTTTCAATGATAGAGGAGGAATCCAGTCAAAAGGACTGTATTTTGTCTTAAGACCAGAAGGGAAGTTAGTGCTGACTTCCATGTTTGATCTAACAGATCAAGCATATTGTAGATAACAGTATAGAGATGTACAAAAGCTATTTTTTGTCCAGAGGATTCTCCTAGCAAGAGGGACAATACTATGATGACACTTGCTCAAGTAATCGAAGAAATAGTTCGAGTATTCGTAAAAACAACCAAAACAACCACAATTTCGATACAGTATGAGATTCAGGTGGAGAATTCCATGTATTTGAGATTGAGTTACCTCCATGAAAGAGGAAGAGCTACCTTCAGTATCAGTTATTGAGCCACTCTCATATGAAGTTGTTTCCATGATAGAATAGATGAGCTACTCTTAGAGTTCAACAGCTACAGTGAGAATAGAGCAAGTCATTCTCAGCTTCATAAATAGTAGTTGCAGGTGTAGAATCCCTGTTCCAGAAGGAACAGTTGCAAAGAGAGTAGAGGACATACTCTCAGGTAGTGAGACAGATAGTGCTTTGCAGAAAGAACATAGAGCTAGCACATGATTGTACATATTAAGTTGCAACTGAGCAAGTGTGCCAGACTGGTACAATGTGACATGAAAATTTGGTTTGAAGTTGCAGATAGAAAGACTCATGTCTGCAAGTTGAAGAAAGCTCTGTACGAGTTGAATTAAGCTCCTAGAGCTTAGTGTGGAAGAATTGATAGTTTCTTGATGAGATTGGGATTCACCAAGAGTAAATTTGATTCTAACCTTTACTTCAAGGTTATGAATGATGAGCTAGTTATATTGCTACTATATGTGGATGAATTATTCTTAACAAGAAAGAAAAACTCATCATAGATTGTAAGAAGAAACTCACTGCAGAGTTTGAGATGAAAGACCTAGGCTTGATGCATTATTTCTTAGGTCTTGAATTTTGGTAGAGCCTAGAGAAGATCTTCCTTAACCAAGGGAAGTATGCAGTTGAAATAATGAAGAGATTCAACATGTTGGAATGTAAATCCATGAACACACCCATGGAAACCAAGTTGAAGCTCCTAGTTGATACTTTTTCAGAATTGGTTGATGCTACTCTATATAGATAGATTATTGGTTTGTTGATGTATCTGATGAATACCAGGCCAGATATATGCTTTGTTGTGAACACCTTGAGTCAGCATTTGGTAGAGCCCAGGCGTGTTCACCTTTTAGATGCAAAGCATGTGATGAGATACCTTAAGGGTACATTGGATTATGGTCTCTATTATACTATAGATCATGACTTCAAACTATGTGGTTATACTGATTCAGATTGGGTTGGAAGTGCTTTTGATAGAAAGAGCACTTCAATGTTTTTTTTTAGTCTGAGGTCATTCATAACTTCATGGTAGAGTAGGAAGAAATATAGTATTTCTCTTAGCACGACAGAAGCAGAATGCATTATAGCATGTTCTACCAGTTGTGAAGCCATATGGATTTGGAAGTTGTTGACAGGTCTATTCGATCTAGAGATGGAAGCCACCATGATTCTATGTGTTAAACAAAGTTGCATAAATATGATGGAGAATCCAATGTTCCATGATAAGTCGAAGCACATAGAAATACAGTATCACTACATTTGTGATATGGTGCAGAGAGGAGCTAAAAAGATCCAATATGTTGGCACATATGAGCAAGTTGTCAATGTGATGACCAAGCCTTTGTCTCGTGTAAAGTTTGAATACTTTTGAGACAAGCTTGGTATAGTCTGAAAGGACCTCCCTCAAAATAGGGAGTGATGTTGATGATACTATGGTATCCTGACCAACAACGGGTAGCTCAATTAGGATTTTATATCCTAGGGGACTGATCATCCCTAGACAGATCCCAAAGGTCCAGTAAGGATGATCTGTTAGAGTACCTGTGCATGTATATGGAAATTGTGGTCAGTAGTGGTAGCTCTATTAGGATTTTATATCCTAGGGAATCTTTTTATTCTTGGGAAGATCCCAAAGGTCCAATAAGGATGGTCTGTTAGAGTACCACGTGGTAGCTTGTTAGGATTTTATATCCTAGGGAATATTATGATTCCTAGACAGATCCTGAAGGTCCGGTAAGGACGGTCTGTCAGAGTACCACAAAATGTTGTTGTTGCAACTACCTCATTTTGTTGCCATATGTTGATGGTGTTATTGTCTCAACCTCATGTTGATGATGTTGTTATCTTAGCCTCATGTTGATGATGTTGTTGTCTCAGCCTCGTGATGATGATGTTGTTGTCTCAGCCTCATGATGTTGTTGATGTTGTTGTCTCAACCTCATGATGTTGTTGATGTTGTTCCAACCTCATAGCCTTGTGTTGACGATGTTGTTGTCTCAGCCTCATGATGTTGCTAATGTTGTTGTCTCAGCCTCGTGATGTTGTTGATGTTGTTCCAGCCTCGTGTTGTTGATGATGTTGTACCAACCTTAGGTTGGTGAGACTGTTGTTCTAGCTTCATGCTATTGATGTTGATGTTTCATCTTCATGTTGACAATGATGATGACGATGATATTCCAGCTCCATGTTGTGAATGATGATGATGGTGTTATTTCAACTCCATGATATGAACGATGATGATGATGATGCTATTCCAGCTCCATGTTGTGAACGATGATGATGATACTACATGATGATATTGATGATGAGAAAAAATTATGATGATTTGTAGATATGTCAGTTAGTGTTCTGGATGTTGATGATGTTGATTCCCTCTCTTTCTCCTGATGATGTTGTATTGGTTTATGTTAGTATAATACCCTTCTTATAAAGGGGGAGCGTTGAAATATTGTAACTTCGAAGAATATTCTAATTATAATTGAGTTATTATCTTATGGATCAAATCCCCTTTTGTGGATTGATCATGTCAGGTCTTGTATAAGACAAAATCTCCTTTTATGGATTGGTCAAACCATATTCATATGGTGGTATTTGAGAAGTCAGGACCTAGGGCTTATACAGTGGTTTTAACTACTATTGGAAGAAGTCGGCGCTAGTTGGTGAAGAGACATAACCCTAGCGCTCCTCAACTAGTATAAATAAGTGAGTATAGCACCTCATTCACTCACACAATCAAGTCACTCATCTAGTGTGCAAGTTTTGAAGGAAGTTGCAGTTAGAAGAAGGAGAAGAGAGAGGTGCTTGATTAGTCTTGGATATTCTTGGTGGTTTGGTCTTTTATCTTGGCATTGTATTAGAAATCTATTATTGAGGAAGTTTTTGTTGGGTTTTCTCCCCCATGAGGGTTTCCCATGATAAAATGTTGTGTATCTTGTGATTGTGTTTCTTTCAGTGATATTACTTATGTTATTATGCTCTAGTAAAATGAAAAGAACTTAATAACAACTCTAAATTTAATATCCATGTGACATGATATTTAGTGTGCACAAGTTCTATATATCGCGCACCAATATTCCACGCGTACAAATTTTATACCACGCACCAATATCCAATGAGCACAAATTTTGTACCGTGGACCAATATTCTAGTGTGCGCAACTTTTTGTACTGCACACCAATATCTAATGAGCACAAATTTTTATGTCACACACCAATATCCAATGCGCACAACTTTTTATTGTTGTTGTGAATGAGTTTATTAATTGCATTCATGTCCATTTAGAATGTTGTAAATGTAGTTCATGAATGAGATTAAAACATAGAAATGTTGAGATGTTGTTGCGAGGGCCTCCAAGAGCGAGCTCCACCATTTGATCGATTGATAAAAAGTTTACCCTGCCGAAGGACACAAATAGAACGAAATTTGCAAGCTATTTATCCAGCCTGCAATGGATGCCTCTTCCATCATCGTGATGAGATTCGAGGGAAGAAATTATTCGCCCGACCGAATATATGGAAGGTATCCTTGTCCCGTCGATCTCACCACTAAGGAGAGATTGAACGTTTCCTCTCTCCAGGTACCGAAATGTATTTATGAGAATCTCGTCTTCTTGGAACAACTAATAGGAAAGGTAGAGGAAGAGATATGATAAAATAGACCAGACTTGTCCTGCATCAGATTTGGGAAATCCCGGGCAGGTATGGATGGAATTCCAGGGACCTTCACTAGGCTGTCCAAATCCTTCAAACTTTCCATCATCTCAACATCCATGGTGGGATGGTAGAGAATGAGGAATTTTTTTAAGGAAGATCCAGTGTAAAGAACATAACTAGGCGTCTGTAGTTTCTTTCTCACCTCGAGTGTGGTCGGTGATGAAAGTACTTATAGTATTGGAGGAATCATTGAGTAAGGTCCTGAGAGAATTTCTGACTAACCCTATGGAATTCTCCATTACTTTGAATATCAATTCTAATGGATGTGCCTTCTTCTCTTTAGAATCCATTTCCACTTTTGGGAGCTCAATAAAACATATGCCCAACCCTGAAGATGTTAGAGACTTTGTGTAAGTGATCTGAGAAGAGACTTTATGTAAGTTGTTTGAGAAGGAGTGACCATGAATTTGGTGGTGAGGATTATTATGGATAAACCATGGTCTTGAATATGTATGTCCTGAATACATGTGAAGAAATGACGATGAGGAATGTTACGGAGAAACCATGATCCCAAATCTTTCTGTTATGAATATATGTGCAAAAATGATCATAGGTGAAGTGTGTGGGGATCCATTCCCTCCATTTAGATTTTAAAATTTGAATTCACCAACTCAATTAAATTCGACCGTTCTTGACAGAAGAAATATTACTATCCATTCGGAAGTGTACATCATAGGGGATTTGTGGTGGGTTAACGACGTTTGTTGGAGGTAGGCTGACAAGAAGTTTGGGTGGAGTAGTCGGAGTTTGAAGCAACCAGAATATGTGCACAAGAGGGTGACAAAAGCCATCTTAATGTCCATTGGGAAGTGTACACCATAAGGGAGATGTGGTGGGTTAACTATGTTTGTTGGAGGTATGTTGATGTGAAGTTTGGGTGGAGTAGTCGAAGTTTGTAGAAACCGAAATATGTGCACGGGAGGGTACAGAAGCCATCTTACTATCCATTGGGAAGTGTACACCATAAGCAAGTTGTGGTGGGTTAACAACATTTTTTGGAAGTGTGCAGATGGGAATTTTGGGAATTTTGGGTGGAGTAGTCGGAGTTTGTAGCAACAAGAATATGTGCGTAGGAGGGTGATAGAAGCCATCTTATTGTCCATTGGGAAGTGTACACCATAAGGGAACTCTAGTGGTTTAACAAAGTTTGTTGGAGGTGGGCTGACAAGAAGTTTGGGTGGAGTAGTCGAAGTTTGTAGCATCTGGAATATGTGCGCAGGAGGGTGGCCGCAAGATGGCCATACATCATGGTGATCAATATGCGGATGGAGCATGGATGGGAAAATGTATGAATCATACGAGCGTGGTTGCACGGACATCTAGTCACTATAGAGTCTTAAAGACTTTGTAGTAGGATGTATATTGTTCACCATGACAACACCACTAAACATTCCCAACACTCACTTGGAAACACCACTGAAGTATGACAGTGTTAAAATAATGATGGTATCCATCTCTATCCACCTCATTTTTAAGTCAAAACCCAAATACTGCCATAAAAATCACACTTCTCATTGTCACTTTATGCATTCATCGTGGTCAAATTTGTGAGAGCACTCTTTTACAGCATTCGTATCTGCCATTTTACAAAAATATGAAACTGTTGAAATCCTCCTTTATTTCCTTGGTTTCCTAGTGAGTTTCTTTTAATAAACATCACTACCATAAGAATGCATTTCTTATCATATAGTGCCAGCTATTCACAAGAATACTCTTTTACAACTCATGTTTTTTTTCATTCTTAGCATTTATCATTTCCTCTCATGCACATGTAATGGACATTGTTTCATGATGACACTATTTCACAATACCTGTTATTTCATGGTGCCATCCTTTTGGGCCTCATATGGTTTTATAACATGCCTTCTCATGACACCTAATAGTCATAAGTGTAACCAAGTAGAGAACCATCCATGCATGCCCTCATTGTCTTGTTCTGCATATGTATTGGTCATGGTGGAAATCATCTTCTCCTGTGTTATGCATACAACCTCTCATACTTTGTTTCCATTAGTTTTGAACCTTCCCCTTTCTGTTCAAGTTTGAGCAGACTCCCATTCACAAAATAGAGCATGCATACACACAAAACTAACTATGGAGTTGTTCAGCTCTTCTCCATATTCACAGAAAACAAAAATTGCAAAATACATGATAAGAGATAATTCTCTAGAACAATCCATCCTTCACCTACCTAATAAATGAAAGCTTACCTATCTTGTATGTGCATTTAATATGTCTATCCTTTATCATATTTGATCAAACAAGTAATGGAGGAATTACTCCACTTAACACTCCCCCTTAATTTTGACCATTAGAAAAATCAACACAAACTATGCCTAAGTGTTGTCTCTTAAATTCAAAATTATTTATTCCCAATGGCTTGGTGAATATATCTTCCAATTGTTCCTTTGAACCACAAAAATGTAGCATAATTCTACCATCGTTGACAAGCTCACGGATGAAATGATAGCAAGTGTCTATGTGTTTACTCTTGCGGTGAAACACATGATTCTTAGATTATGAAATTATTGAACTGTTGTCGTAAAATATAGGAGTTGGATCCTTTTATTCATGTGCAATATCACTAAGGATCCTTCTCAACCAAACTGCATGACATGTTGTTGAAGCTACTACCACATACTCTGCTTCTATTGAATAAATTGTGAAGATGAGTTCTTTCTTAGAAGCCCATGAAATCAACCCTGTACCAAACAGAAATGCATACCCTGAAGTATTTTCCTATCATCAACACTACCTGCAAAATCACTATCTGTGTATCCAACAAGTGAGTCATCTTTTGAATTAGAATACCAAATTCCAAAATTTGTTGTACCTGCAATATACCTCAAAATTACTTTTCCAACTTTCCAATGAGAGATTTTGGGATTCTCTATAAATCTGGAAATTAAGCCTACTACATAAATAATATATGGTCAAGTAGTTGTAAGGTACATGAGGCTTCCACAATCCTCTTATACAGAGTATAATCAATTTCCGTTCCTTCATCTTGTTTACTTAATTTTGTACATGTTGCAATTGGTGTATCTGTTGGCTTGCATTTGTTCATTTTGAGCCTTTTCAAAATATTTGTAGCATATTTTCGCTGATAGATAAAAATTCC
Source organism: Picea engelmannii (assembly GCA_009831015.1). Lineage (NCBI taxonomy): Eukaryota > Viridiplantae > Streptophyta > Pinopsida > Pinales > Pinaceae > Picea > Picea engelmannii. The sequence continues at coordinate 233,811 of ML782469.1, read as the reverse complement.
CTTTCAGATTGTTCAACTTCAATTCCCAGAAAATATTTCATGATACCAAGATTATTCATTTCAAATTCACTTTGCATGGTTGCTTTGAATTCATTCAACAACAAATTTCATGTATAAATCATGTCATCAACATAGAGACAAAATATCAAAATATTACCTCTCTAGTCTCTTTTGGTATAAAGTGTGGGCTCATTGTTGCTCCTGTTGAGCCCATTGTTGAGAAAACAAGTATCAATGCGAATGTACCAAGCTCTAGGAGCTTGCTTCAAACCATACAATGCTTTCTTCAATCTGTACACTTTGTACTCTTACCTCTAATCTGAAATCCTGGTGGTTGATCCACGTAAACTTCTTCCTTTAAAAGGGCATTTAGAAAGGTTGATTTAATGTCCATTTGATAGAATGTCTATTTGTTTTGAGATGCAACTGCCAAAATTGTTCTGACAATATCCAAATGTGCTATTGGAGAAAATGTATCTCCATAGTCAATATCGGCTTGTTGATAAAACCCTTTTGCTACAAGTCTTGCCTTATGCTTCTCTACTTTTTCTCTCTCATTGAGTTTTGTCTTATACACCCATTTAAATCCAATGCTAATTTTCCCTATGGGAAGATCCACAAGATCACATGTGTTGTTTATTTCAATTGCTTCAATTTCTTCGTTCATTGCATCAACCCAATTTTCTTCCTTGGCTTCTTCTTCAAAGTATACTGGTTGATAGAATAACAAATCAAAGTGTGCTTATTGATCCATGTCATCATTCTGCTCATAAATTTCTCTCAAACTTCTTGTTCTTTGGTTCCTTAAGTTTTCTATAGTGGGATCTGAATCATTCTTAGAAGAATAATAAGAACTATGCTCTGTTTGTTCTCCTTGGACTTGTACTTTCAATATTGGAAGTCTTGGTGGAGAAACTTGTTTTCCTATAGCTTCCACATGCTTATCTTCCTGTATAGAAGGAATCTGATGTACAATTATTTCACTTGTTTGGTTATCCCAATATTTATCTTCTTGAAATTCCACATCTCTACTTAATATCAACTTCTTGGTAATAGGATTATACTGTTGATTAATTATGTTGGTTGTCATTGATGTCAACCCTTGAAGCAAGTCCGGTAGCAAATTATGGTAGCCCCAACAATATGATTAAGGGACTTCAGTTTGATTGATGTATAATGATATGAAGTTTAATATATCTGCAGGTAAAAGTATTTTAGATGGATAGTACATGTCATTCCATTTCTGGTGATATGCAGAATGTCACATAACTCCTCGCGATAAGAAAGTTATGGCCTAGTGAAGTTGAAGAACCCTCATGAGTTATCTAGAAGGTCAAAGAAGTCAAATTAATTCTAGAAGCTCCTAGAAGAAGTTGACTAGTCAAGTGGGTGAAACTAGGAGTTAGTCACGGGTTAAGTTGTTGCAATAAGAAAATAATTAAAAATAATTTAGTTGCAACTAGAAGTGAAGAATTTATTATTTGTAGCAAAGTGGATTAGAAGTGCGTTAGCCCTAAAAGAAGGAAAGTGGGTTAAGTTGGTTAGAAGGTAACCCCTTGAGGAAGCTACATGGAAGTATAAATAAGAGATAAAGGCTTTTCCATTAACACCTATTGAATATCATTGAATATCTATTTTGTGAAAGGTTATTTGGGCAGGTATTATTGATAGAGAAAAGTGTGGCATAAAAAGTGCAGCAGGAAAAGTGTGGTAGAAAAATCGCAGCAGAAAAACTGCGGCAGAAAAAGTATGGTAGAAAAATCGCGGCATAAAAAGTGTGACAGAGAAATCGCGAAAGAAAAATTGTGGCAGAAGGAAAAGTGCGGTAGAAAAAAGTGCGGTAGAAAAATCGCAACAGAAAAACCGTGGCAAAAAAAGTGTAGCAGAAAAATCACGGCAACAGATTCCCAACAATAGAATCACGGCAGCAAAATCTCAACAGTAGAATGCTACAAGAAGAAAAAAGGTATGGCTTTCATATGTGTAGTGTTGAATTTGTGAATATGGTTGAGGTTTTGCCTTGTAAATCTATTGTATTCCCTCTTGGAAGTTTAGGGCTTGTTGTAGATTAGATCTGAGGAGGATCTACTGAAGTTTAGTATTGGTTCATGTTTGAGGGATTTTTGTTGAGGTTGTTGAAGTTATTGGTACATATAGAGGTTGTATAATAGTGAGGTTCTAGCATATGGTTTTAGGTACAGACTTGTGATATAGTGTTTGAGGTATATGTGATCAGATCATATTGGTTGATGAGTATGCAGTGACAGATTTGACATAACAGGTTGTGACAATTACATATTTAGTTTCTACATTTGACATTTATATTTCAGGGTGGTTGGATGGGGCAAGGATAGGTGGTTGTAGCCACCTTCTGATAGTAGTTGAAGAACAAAGGGGGTTGTAGCCTCCTTCTGGTTGTAGCCAGAGAATTTGGGAGTTGGAGCTTCCCTCAGGTTGTAGCATGAAAATAGGGGATCGAAGCGTCCTTCCAGTTGCAGCTGGAAAACAAAGGAAGTTGGTGCTTCCAATAAATGTAATTCTTAAGGACAAATAAGAAAAAACATTTCGTGGTTTTCTCCCGCATTAGGTTTCCACGTAAAAAAATATTGGTGTACTGTGTATGTGTATGATTGTTCATTTGTTCATGGTTTATTTAATCTGCACTTATTGGATGATTATGTTATATTGATCATAAATATAAATAACACTTGCATATTGTGGTTAAAAGGATTAAAAATATCTATTATTGATTCACCCCCCTTCTCAATAATCCAAAAATTGGTATCAAAGCAGGTTCCTTCAGAAATCAGTTTAACCACTAAAAGGCAGATCATGGAGAGAAAAAGTGTGTATAAAAATTGAATACCACAGTTTGATGGACTGAAGTATGCATTCTGGAGAAGAAGAATGAAAACATATGTACAACTACAAGGATTTGAATATTGGCAATCATTTGTAGATGGATACAAAGAACCAACAATTCCACCAACAAATGACAACGGAAAGAAACTCAGTCTAAAGAATTCAAAATCCACAAATTCACTTCTGAATGGTCTTTGTGATTTGGTATATACCAAAGTTTTATGTTGTATCTCCACTAAAGAGAATTGGGACAAAATTCAAAATATTTATGAAGGAAATTCAAAATTCAAAGCAACAAAGCTTCAAACTTACAAGGGTCAATTTGAACAACGAAAGATGAAGGAAGATGAGAATAGCGCATCTTACTTCTTACAAGTTGATGAAACAGTTAATGCAATCATAGGATTGGGAGAAGAAATTGAGGAATCTGTAATTGTTCAAAAGGTACTAAGATCTCTTCCAATGAGATTTGATCCCAAGATCTCAACACTAGAAGAAAGAGTAGATATAGACTCAATAATCATGGATGAACTACATGGAATCTTCATAGCCTATGAAATGAGAACTGAATAGGAAAATCCAGGTATAAAAGAAGCAGCATTCAAGGCATCCAAAAGGTCAAATCAAAAGGGAAAGCAAAAAGAAAAAGAATATAGCAGCAATAGTGACATCTCAGAAGACGATGAAGAAGTGGCCAACTTTGTCAGAAGATTAAAAAATGGAATCGGTGGAAGATATAAAGGTAATCTTCCACTGATTTGTTTTAATTGTGATGGTATTGGTCATTTTTCTAACAAATATCCTCATAAG
>ML782469.1:219983-230117 GCA_009831015.1 Picea engelmannii | reverse complement strand
AAAAAAAAAAAAAAAACATATAAAGGTAAAAGAACCAAAAAGAAAGTCTTCAAGAAAAGTTTATGCACCAAAGAAGATAGCTCATCATCAAATGAAGATGAAGTTAGTGAAAGTGAGACAGAAAGAGTTATATTCATGGCAATAGAATATTTCAATAAAGAAGACACCAAAGAAGAATATGAAGAGGCAAAATTTAACTACCGAGAAGAATTGTTAAGTGTTATAGAAGTTATAAAAAGAGAAAAGAATAAAAACAAGAAGCTCCAAGAAGAACTAGACAAGAAAGAAGACACTCGAGAACTAGAGCAGATGATCATGGAATTGAATGTCCAAATAGAAGAAGATAAAATAATTAAAGAATCGCTCAAAGAACAGTTAGAAGAAAGAGACGGTATCATTGGAAATTTGGAAGCAGAGATTGTCACATTGAGAAAGGATCTTCAAAATAAAAATATGCAGAACAACTCAAAAGTTTTGGATGACATTATCAGTAGTCAAAGGCCTAATCATGACAAGTTTGTACTTGGATACAATCAGACAGAAAATGGACCAATCTCCAAAACAACATATCAAGAAACATATCCAAAAAGATATGCAGAAATACTCAGAGGGGATAGGAAGTTCTACAAGGAAGATCACAGGGACACTCCTCCACCAAGAAGATTCAAATTTCAGAATCAACGATAGTCAGAAACAAACAGGCCTCAAGAAGAAGAAGGATTCAGAAGAGTAACTCCTTTCAGAAGATATTCAACTCCCAAGTATCAAACTATATTTTTTGGTTTATGTTATGCATGCAATAATTTTGGACATAAAGTTGTAAATTGCATAGCTAATAGAAGGAATAGAAAAAACTTTGAAAGTCATACACAAAATGGTTATCCAAGAAGGCCTAGTGAAACACAGAGAATAAGCTACAACAAGTTTGAATCATTGAGCACTGAATTGGAATGTTACAAGTGCAACAAGTTTGGACACATGGACAAAGATTGTAGAATGACACACCTTCCTAGAGAATCACAACAAAATAACAACAGTCACAAACAAGAACCTCAGAACAGAACATGGATAAGACAGTAGAATCAGTATAGAAATGAAGAATGCACACTCTCTCTACAATCTAAGCATAAGAAACGTGGCTGGTATGTTGACATTGGTTTCTCAAAGAACATGACAGTTGATGAAGACATGTTTCTAACATTGAGAAAGAAAAGAGATGGATCAGTCTCCTTTGGAAACGACTCAACAAGAATCGTTGGAAAGGGCACAATTAGAATTGGAGATAAGGATATCAAGGAAGAAAATGTTCTACTAATGGAATAGATGAAACATAATCTTCTAAGTGTAAGTCAAATGTGTGACCAAGGTCACAATATTATGTTCGATTCATAGAAATGTGAGATAAGAAAAGCAGGTTCGGTAAAATTGGTTGCAACAGTTGTAATAACTTCAAGCAACATATATGTATTAAGTGAAATTGGAAATGAAAAGTGTTGTCTAGGGAAGGAAGATGATTTTTGGCTATGGAAAATAATAATGGGTCACATAAACATCGATAACATCGTCAAATTCAGAAAAAAGGAAGTAGTCAGATAAATGCCCCAGATCACGAATTCAACCAACACTTTATGCAAGCATTGTCAACGAGGAAAGCAAACAAAGACCAAGTTCAAATCAAATGACCACTAGAAATTGTGCATACTGATCTAGTTGTACCAACTAGAACAAATGGTTTAAAAGGTGAGAAATACTTTATGTTATTGGTTGATGATTATACAAGAATGACTATAGTTTTTTTTCTCAGGAATAAGTCAGAAGCATTTGAAAACTTCAAGGTATACAAGGAAATGGTTGAAAATGAAATGGATTCAAAAATCAAATTCTTGAGATCTGATAATGGAGGAGAGTTTACTTCAAAGGAATTTATGGATTTTTGCAGCAAGCATGGTATAAAAAGGCAATTCTTCGTTGCTAGAAAACCTCAACAGAATGGGGTCGTCGAAAGAAAGAAAAGGATAGTACAGGAAATGGCTCGAAAAATGTTAATGGATTCCAAGTTGACAGATTTTGTTTGGATATATGCAGTGCATACAATAGTTCACATTCAAAACAGAGTAATGCTCAAGAACAGCAGTAACAAAACTCCTTACGGGCTATGGAAAGGAAGACCAACAAATGTGAAGCACTTCAGAGTCTTTGGAAGCAAATGCTACATCAAAAGAGAAGATGGCATAATCAGAAAGTTTGATTCTTGTGTAGACATAGGCGTACTTGTTGGTTACTCAAGTACAAGGAAAGCATACAAATGTTACAATATAAGGCTCAAAAAAGTTGTGGAAAGCATCAATGTAACGGTTGATGAGATGGTGGACAAAAATTAAAGAAAGAAGAAAAAGAGTCAATGGAATAGGTTTACAAAGAAGAAGAAAATGATGAAGAAGCAACAGAAGGGGAAGATGAAGAAGATCAAATAGAAGTAGAAGAGCAAGAACAAGAAGTACCTCCAAAGAAACCTAACAAAAGAATACAGAAGAATCATCTGTTAGATCATATTATCAGGAACAAAGATGTAGGATTTGAGACTAGAAGAAGAATTCGTTCACCAGAACAACTGCACCTAGCACTCTTATCTTCGATTGAAGCAAATAGTTTTGAAGAAGCCATCAAGGATGAATTATGGGTAAAGGCCATGGATGAAGAATTGGATCAGATAGAGAAGAATGACACTTGGGAATTGGTTCCAAGACCAAGGTACAAGAATGTGATCGGCACAAAATGGATCTTCATAAATAAATTGAATGAAGATGGATAGGTTACCAGGAACAAATCTAGATTGGTATGTAAAGGATACACACAAGTTGAAGGTATCGACTTTGAAGAGAAATTTTCCCCAGTTGTTAGAATGGAAGAAATTAGATTGATACTAGCTTATGAATGTTCAAACACTATTACATATAGGCTAAAACATCGACGAACTATTACGACGATTGTGATAAAATCAATTTTTTTGTCGAAAAAATTTAAAAAAAATGAAATTTCACTGTTTAGTTTTTAAATTAGTCCCGATAATGTCGGATTTTCGACGTGTTCTAAGGTCGTTGGAAGTACGACGCCCAGTTCCGACACTTTGACCTTCTTGTAGGTTATGTTTCAAGGACCCACACTAACCTAAGTTAAATTATAAGAGCAACATAGATGAATATTAATTGAGTTGTGGAAATCATGCCCAAGGTACGGGACCCTTTCTCAATAAATATGACAAGTACCTAGTTCTCGGTTCTAGAGAGACTGGGAAGGGGAAAGCTAACTTGAATTTAATTCCTAAGTGATCTAGGGTAAAAATCCTAAGAGGGGTGAATGTTATTTCACCTTTTACCTATTTTGTGACACTTGTAATTATTCTCCTAAGCCCAATTTAACCCCAAGATTATTTAGGAAGGGGAAAATGGAAGTCCAAGAGACATTCTTGGGAGGGATATATTATCTTGTAAGAGATTACAAAAAGAGATACATGCCTTATGTGTGAGGGGTGGATTTATGTGGATTGAAGTGAACTCCTTCCTTGAAAAAGAGAATTGTGGATTATGTATACTAAATGGGAGAAACTCAATAATTTCTTCATCTTTGTCTATGTAAATGTATGAGGATATGTGTGTACTTGAACAACTAGGGGAAATATGTTCATTGTTTGAGCCTAGAAATTGATTTTGGGCCCTTGGGACTCCACATATCTAGGTGTACCTAACCAAATAAGGTTACATAAGGAAATATTAAGTGGAAAGTATAGTCCTTACATAGGAACCTCTAAGCTATAGGTGTACCCAACCAACTAGGGAAACATTGAGATCTAAAGTGGGTGTTCTTACATGGGGTAGTATAATTCTAGAGGCCTCGACACCACACCTAGTTAATCAAATAGATATTTGGCCCATTTTCTAAGTGATTGTTGGGTAGATGGATGGCTTGTGTTGAATACCTTGAGTGATTTTCCTCGACCTCCACACTCATTAAGCTTAAAACCCTACTTGGGGGGGAAACACATAGGTTTAGGTGATTGCATTAGTTGGGTGCAAAGGCATCATTAAATGGGATTCCCCCCCTTATCAGTATTACAAAGGCTAGCTATTAGTGTAGATGCTGGTCTCTTTTCCCATTAGATAGTGAATCCAATTCTTGACATATCAAACCAAGGAATATAACTCCTTATCATATTTGGGATAGTATAGTACTACTCCATAAAATAACTCAAAATGATAACATACTAGCTTGCCTCCTTGTGTCAACATTTCTCCCATAACATACATAATTACATCTATATAATAAAACATATGTTATTATATATATATATATATAATAAAAAACATATGTTATAAAATATAATAAAATAAAACAAAAATAAATTAATTAAAATAAATAAATAAATAACAAAAAAAAAGAAAATCACAAAACCCGCCCAAACCCATTCCCAACTATTCCCATCACTTGAACCCATTCTCGTCGTCTGCGCCCTGCATACCCATTCCTATCGTCTGCACCCTACATACCCATTCCCCTATTCTAGTCACCCAAACCCATTCTTGTCGCCTATGCCCATTCCCAACTATTCTCGTCTCCCAAACCCATTCTCGTCGCTTGCTCCCTACATACACATTCTCATCTCTTGTGCGTTGCATACCCATTCTTGTCACCTGCACCCTGCATAAACCCTCGATCCCACCAGAGAATTGATGTAGCCCTTGACACCAGCCCCCAGTCGTGCCTGCTAGCTAGACTTGGGGATATTGGGATTTTGAAAAGCCTCCTCCAGAGAAAAGAGCAAGGTTCTGGCATCAAGTTTCAGTCAACCTTGCCCTATTTGACCCCTAGCAAGCTAGAGTGGAGCCCGTGGTGAAGGAAGAAGGATACGTCGACCATGTTTGTTGCAAATAAGGTAATTTTGATAGTTCTTTCACCCTTCAGGTCTGCTAAAAATCACCCTTGATAGTTATTTTTGTCTCAAATTGTGTTTCTATTGGTTATTCTTAGCCTAGCAGGTTATAACAACCTAAATATGTTATCCAAGTGACTTTATATGATACTGTAGAGAGAGTCGACTTTATATGCTTATATGGTGATCAGATAGCTATGGGAAAGCTGAGAAATTACTAGAATGAGGTCATCCTAGAGACTTGAGGTTTTTTTAATCAGTTTTTACATTGGGTTCTATTGTATGCACTTTCATGATTATCAATTGTGAGAAACAAAGTTTGGAAACCAAGAAGAAATCACAGTGGCTCTTATATGCTTGAACAACTTGCTTCGACGGCTAGAATGAGATCATATATACCTCAACTCATACCACTATCGAGAAGAAATCCAACATGAATCCATAAATGGAGTGTAGTGGTCAACGAGTTATGTCAAGTGTTTGTAGAGTAGTGTGGTTCATGGAACTTTTTTGGGTTACATAGAAATCCTGAAGTTTTTCCAAGTATGCAATTGCACATCAAAGGGTGTAGTGAAATCCATTTAACGATGCTCCCATAATGGTGAACAAAGGTTTGAGGATAGAAAACAATGAAATTATTGTGAACCAACTATGATGCTTGTGGTGCATGTCCCAACATATAGACTTTGAGAGTGCCAAGGAGAGTTTGTAGATCATTATAAATATTTGAATAAAAATATATACATTTAATCCTTATTCCCAAGAAGCAAAATGCTACTTTGATGTACAAATTATTTCAATCTCACTATCTCAGATATGGGGAATGTCTGGGAGGGGATCATAATTCCTACAAATCTACAATGGAAACACACCAATAAAATTAAGTTTCCAAGTGTGGAATCATTAACAAACAAAATGAACAATAATGCACCATAAAATTCACCATAAGAATAATAGACAAGGAGTTGGAGAATAACTATTTCATTGTGATAGAACCATTACATGTAATAAGCTCAATTTTGAAACCTCTCCTTCCTGAATCCTCACTCTCATTATCACTATTTTCTTTGATTTACTTTGACTTCATCAACAACAACTAGTTATCTATTTTTATAGTAATAAGCATCCATAAAAACTATAGGACTATATCCTTCCCAACATTTGGATAAATGTTCTTGTGCTCTTACCTTCCTCAACATTATAAAGTATAAGAAAAAATGAAGAAGTACTTATATGGGAAACACCCATTTTTATTTGTATTTTTCTATTGAACACACTAGCATGCATATAGTGCTAACCAAGGTCAAACTCCTTCAAGATTAGCCTACTCTATCTAATCCTACATATCTGAATAATTTCCTTGCTGATATGAATTTCTACAAAAGATTCATTCGATATTTCTCTCACATTTCCCAACCACTTCATCATTAATCCAAATAGAAACATTTATGATGGAATATTGCACAACTATGGCATGCCAATAGTGCAAGGATGCCTTTTGCTAACACTCCAATTATTTGTCTTCCTCATTTTCATTAACCCTTTGAGATAGATATTGATGGCTCATATTATTTCATAGGTGTTGTTCTTAAGCAAGGAGGCCACCTTGTTTCATATTTCTCATAAACACTTTCTTCCACCAACTATAATAGTAATGGATATAGTAAATAATTATTCTATGCATTGGTTCAAACACTCAAGCAATGGAAGAACTACATCCTTGGTAATAAGGAAACCTTCATAAAATTTTCAAACCCCTTATGTTTTTGAATTCTCAATTTAATATTTAGGAACATAGGCGTCTTAAATGGATTCTTATGTTCAATAACTTCATCTAATTACTAAGTAAAAATAGAATATCGCTAACAAAATTCTTGATTGGTTAAGTAGACCTCCTTCTAATATTTCACATATTCCAAATACTAGATTTGTTGTGTATGAAGAGTCCCCTCCCAACCTTGGGAATCCATATCCATGGAATTTATAAGTGAATTTTCCACTACTCTTTGGAAGGATGATTGTATATTCATTATTGTATGCACTTTTTCTAAAAGGGCCACATTTTTACCTTGCAACATAACTATAGATACCTACAAAGATGTTAAATTGTTATTAAATTTAATTGGATAATAAATGGTTTAAACCTCAAGAAAAATCATAAGATTAAATATATTTAGTATGGTCCTCAAACCATTTTGTAGCGAATTGGAGAAAATGCATCATGATTGGATCTTCCTTCTTAGCTTGGTATACATGACGTTGTGAACATGTTCCAACTCAAGCTTCATGAAACATCACATTTAGAGGATGGATTTTCTCTCATCATAAGGGTACCTTTCCAAAATTTCAACCTTATTTGGATGAAAATACGTTTTTTGATATCCACACATGCACCACAAGAAATAATCCACTACCACTTTTTGAGTTTCTCACAAAGGTTCATTGTCAATTGAAGATAAGCGAAAATGTCAATAAACATTTAAGTGGCATTTCCCACATATATAATGTAAATTAGAGACACTTTCCTCTAATGATATGAAAATTTTTCATGACTGAAAATGATATGAAGAGTTGGCATGACTGCCATACATGACTAAAAATTATATGAAGAGTTGTCACTACTTCTTTATGCTTTCCTAACATACTAACATTCTCCTTTTCCATGCACTCAAATAATTCATAGCTATAATTTGGAGAGAAACAATCCTAGATGCTGGTTGTAGGCTTGGAAGGAGAATGCCATGTCATGCTAAAGGTATTTGTTAACAAAAGGGGCTACAGACTAGTTCATTGGATGTTTTCATGATTGAGCCCTAGGATAGTCCTTCAATGGTATAATAAACCTTTACCAATACTTCATTGAATACATTCTATATCCTGGCTAGGAGGGTCTCTAACACCTGGGTGAGAACTGACAAGCAGGGGGTCTTGAACACATCCATGTGTTGTGTCGAGGATAGTTTTAAATAATTTCACAACAAGAAACACAGAGTATGGAAGAGATACACAATCCCAATTTTACCACAACAGTAACCCAAGCCAAAGCACAAGAAACCAAGAATTCTCCAATTCAAATGCAATATCAATATGGGTTCCTACCTTAAACACATATACGGACAAGATATAGACCAAATGTGCCTCAAACTCCCGACTCCAACAACCCATAGAATCCAAACAAGATCAGTGAGGAGTAACAAGATCATACTCAAGACTTATTATTAATTGTGGCCTGCTTTTGTGCAGAGTTGTTTCTTTTTGTTGAACCAACTTGATATGTCACTTGGTCTCTCTACATCACAAATATGAGTTGATCAATCTATCCCTTATAATATGAATTGATCAATCTGCCATTTAAGAAGAATGCATATTTGTTGTTTGCCTTTTGTCATCCTTGTATCCTACACGATTATCATTACTAGAATTGAAAGGGGCATTCTTCTTAACTGTTTTCTCATTCGATGGACTATAGGTACAACCAAACAGGTATTTGTCAGATCTGTCTTCATCGAGCGAGGAAAGTTCAGGTAGACAGAGACGAACTAGAGGTGAGAAGAACAGAAGAAAATTCCATAGACACATGGAATTTTTTCTTGTTGAAGGAGGGTCCTTCTCTTATGATGATAAGAGCATAGAAGACATCGAGGTGCCCTTGAGGTACAAACATTTAGTGAAATGATGGGTACCCAAGAACCTTCCTCAAGTAAACACTGAATTTTGTTTGGACAAGAGGATATGTCGCATTGCTCCATCATCCTTACATGGCTTGGGGCTATTTTCCATGGATAGCATAAAGGTTTTTAATGGCATAATAACTGAATTGATGGAGTATGTTGGGCCTTGTTACAATTATAGAGATTGGATGAAGCTAGTCCAATATACACGAGGTATGCGGATATATAGAGTGGCTACAAATTATATACAACTAAGAGACAATGATAGAAACAAAGGAGGGTCTATGTATATTGAAGGAAGGCCAAAGGCATCGGGCAATATTGTGGATTTTATAAATAGTACCTGACCCAGGACAACAAATAAGCAACCCAATTGCATATTTGAGGGGCGGGAACAAAACCATGTATTCATATGCGCAATAAAATCAATAACTGCAGGGGAGGAGTTGTTGATTGATTACAACTTGAATCGAATACATACAAACATTTCTATTATGGGGGTGGTAATTTGAAATATATTATGTTTAGTTATCATGATGTGATGTGGTGCAGTTTGTAAATTTGTATTCCCATTGTTTGTAAATTTATCGTTGTTCATGATGTTTATTTGTTATGGATTTCTAACACCTAAATCTTATGCACATCATACTCTTAGTGTTTGCATGAGTCATTTCATTTTTTATAGATTTCTAACGCCTAATTCTTGGTAGGCTGATTGTGGAAAAGCACCAGCTGACCCCTCAAAACAGGTAAATTACAGGCAATGCACTTCATTATAATGCACATCATACTCTGTGAGTTTGCATGAGTCATTTCATTTGTTATGGATTTATAAAACCCAATTCTTGGCAAGATGATCATGGAAAATCTCCAGGCCCCCTAGAACAGGCATATGATTAACATTTCCAAATTACATTTAATGTGAAATTTATTATTTGTTTATATAATTGAAAATAAATTTTCTTTCTTGAAATATGTAGTCCACAGGCCATGGTTGTGATGATTGGGTCGACGATGACTTGTTGGATGACCCCAACATAATGGTAACAATCAACAAAATCATCAGAAAAATGAACAGAGAAATCCTTGGTTTGATTGTAAGTAAAGATCAAAATCAAGAAACTAAAGAAAGGATAGAGTAGTTGAAGGAAGACCTTTAAAAATATAAGGTAATAACCATATCTTAAAGTGAATTTCTTTTGGTCGTAAGTTCAATTATGAATGTTTCATGTTTATAAATTTTACATTTTCTAATCAAAAAAACTTTTTCTTTCTTATATAGGATTTTTTGGCTCTGATTCAATCGGCTCCTACAGTAGATGTTGGTATGTTGACTCCTAATGTGTGCATGAGATGGTATATTATAAAAATATAACCACAATAACGCAGTTTAATTACCTTTAAAATACATTCTCGTTTGATATCGTCCAATAATTTTATATGTTTCTCTGTTATTTATAGCAGGGGAGCAACAATATTACCAAGCCCATCAATAGTACTGCAGAACAGTTTGTTGATAGTAGAGAGCAACCACAA
>ML782469.1:154861-166899 GCA_009831015.1 Picea engelmannii | reverse complement strand
GCCCTTATAAGGTGTTGCAAAAGATTGGTACTATGGCATACAAATTGGAGTTGTCTGCATCTTCACGAGTACACCCAGTTTTCCATGTTTCATGCTTAAAGAAGGTTATAGGCGATAAGATCCCAGTTCAAACTATATTTCCAGAACTTGACGAGGAAGGAAAAATCATATTGGAGACTGAAGCCATCACTGACACAAGAATTCACCAGCTGAGAAATAGATCCATTTCAAAGTATCTCATTAAATGGAGGAAACTACCGGCTGAAGATTCCACTTGGGAAGATGAGTCTTTTATACAGAAGCATCCAGAGTTACTCAAGCATTGTAGACAATGCTTGTCTCAAGGAGAGGGGCATGTTAAGCCCTAATATTGGCTCATTACCCCTTAATTGGGGCATATTATATTAGTAATGTTATTTTATTTATTTCGGCTTTAGGCCATTAGTTGTAATTATACCTCCTAGTCTCCTATATATACCAAGGAGACATTTTCATTTTCAATCATCTTGTACTTGAAAATTTAAGTGGGGTAAAAGGATGTTGCCCCCTTGAAGAGGCTTATTATCTGAAATTATCTCTTTTTCAAGGCATTGAGTACTTTTACTGAGGTTTTTCTATGCTATATTGATATTTGGTTCTTAACACTAAAAAATTATTCGAATTACAAAATAAATCCTTCTATAAATGAATAGGTATCTCATATAGGTATTGAGGTCTAAATCCTCCCTAGGAGGTCGAATTTCCTCCCAACAGTTACTATCAATTTTGGAAACTTTCTACCATAGAAAATGGGCCAAACTGTTGAAAAATGGGGTTGCGGTTATGGATTATTATCTCTCGAATCATGACAGTTGTGTATAAATTGAAAGAGGATTTTGTGCATCTGTTTGTTCTGATAAAAAACCTCTCTCAGTTCCATGAGATCCATTTCCATTTTCCCCAAATCTGTCTTTTACAAACATGTGTCAAAATAGGAAAATATGAGATCCAAAAATTAGGTCTCGGAGATGAATTCGATTATCCCAATTTGTGACACCTGTAGGAAAACTGAGAGAGGATATTTATATTTAATGTGATAGGAAAAAAATCCTCTGACCATTTCTCAAAATGATCCTCCGATCGCTCAGAATCATCATTTGAAAATGATGACTCAACACAATAAAAAATGCCATATTTCTGAAAATGAACCTCACCTTTCGAGGGAATTTTGACTGCCTTCCCAAGATCCAAATGAAATTCGGAAGACACCAATTGAAATATTAGGATATGTAGATTTCAATCGAATATTTGAGCATGCAAAACGACCTCTCCATGGCTGCGAAAACTGATTTTTGCTAAGGCAGTTTATCCACTAAACAAAATCTGCGATTTCGGCAGCTAACAAGCCGAAAACAGGGGTCTCTTAGCCATCGAAAGTCCTGGATTTTGACGGCTAACAATTCTATCTCAGAACACCGTAAGCCACCAAAATTCCTGAAACCCCAATTTCGGCTTTCGGGTTTCGGGAAAACGGGCAGTGGCCAAAATATTTATGTTGGCCAAACCCCCGACTGCTAAAACCTCGAAATGATGACGTGGAATTTATGTGAAACCCTATTATATCGATTTTATTGTTGTTTATTTGAATTATTTTTCGTGCCTACTTGTGAGCTCTTCCTCCATGTGGCTTGATGCATGGCGCTTGAATGCTTGTTCTCGACTGATACACTTTCGACATTAACTAATGGCATATGAAATCTGAGATTTAAGCTACCGAAAGTCTGCACTTTCGGTAGCTAAAAACTATAATTTTTTTCCTCCTAAGCTACCGAAATCCAAAATTTCAATATTTTTTCCAACAGGTCCAACCCTTCTAGCCACATGCTCATGATAGCCTTCCACAAACTTAGCAGCACGACGTCTCCAATAAGGCAAGTAGCTCACTAAGATTCAGATTCAGCAAATGCTTTTTCCTCTCCCCTGGGCACTCAAGGAAATGGAGAACATTTCTTCCTAAGGAGGGAGAGGGAGAATTGATCCAGGTGAATATTGATGGCCACCCACCTTTTCCAACTGGCTCAAAATAGTTTTTTGGCAATTTTGGCAATTTACTATTTTTAACAGTTTTTAACTTCCGTGGCCATTTTGAGGGCCTAAATGAAGGATTTTCGGGATATATCTTCTCAATGATATCCAAATGCATAATTGATCCCCCAAAATGAATCTCCTCGACAATACATTTCCAATGGGCTATCATATGCCTAAAATGGAGATCGTATGCAAAAGTTACGACCCGGGGAAGTTGATGTACTAACTTACCCAAACGGGGCCCACGTGACTTTTGGTGCTTCATCTCCTAGGGTTAGGTTTTTGGATGTCTAGGGTTTTTTTCATTCCTATTTATTGTAAATATGCCTTCAGAGCCTCATTGTAATCATCTTCTGGCGAATGCGAGTAGCCGTCACATCTCTTCTCGGAGATAACTTGCCACCATTCTAGCGAGTCTTTCACTCTGTATTTTTACAGTCTCTGTACATTTCTTTCATTAATATAAATCATGTATTATTGTATATATGTGTTTATTGTTGCATCTTTGATACATTTATGTTATATTATTGGATATATGCGATATCTCTGTGCAATTCTTTATTATATCTCCACTCTCATTTCGTGCCAAAAATAAATCTGGATCAATATCAGATAGATAAATTCTTGATGAGTTTGGATTTCAGCAAGAGTGTTGTTGATCCAAACCTATATCGTTACAGTGTTGATGACGAGAGCCTAATTTTGATGACTTATTCAGAAAGCCTTGTTGTTGGATACAAGTAATCCTTGACTTATGAATTAGAGATGAAGAATATGAGTATGATGCACTACTTCTTGGGACAAGAAGTATGACAGAGATAAGATTTTCCTAAGTTAAGAAAAATATACAGTGAAGATATTAAAGAAGTTCAAGTATGACAGAATGAAAAATCCACTGTGATGAATTTATAAAGGAGAAGATTGATGATGATTCAAACGAGAATGATCCACAATTGACTGTATCATTGATGTATCTGCTTAACACCAGACTTGAGTCATACCATGCAGTGAATGTGCTTAGTCATTTCATGAGTCAACCAAAACAGACCCACTAGACAACAGCAAAACATGAGGCACAGTTGGATATGGCCTAAGATATGCCTCTAGAGTGAACTTAAGTTTGCAGGATATGATGATTCAGATTAAGCAGAAAGTACAGTGGACCGAAAAAGCACATCTGGTTGATGTTCTACCATGAAGTTTTCCATGATTTCCTGATGCAGCAGGAAACAAAATCTCTATGGCCTTGAATACCACATGAGAAGAGTATGTACTATTGAGTGTGTGAAGCAGTATGGCTTCACAAGATTCTGACAAATTTACTTGATCATGAGATGGATCATATAATGATAACCAAGAGTTGTGTATAAATCTCCTTGAGAACCCAGTGTTTCCTGATGGATCGAAACATGATAAGATGAAATATTTTTATATCAGAGATATGATGTAGAGGAGAAATCATACACATATAGTACCTTACTACACTTGAGCAGATTGCATACATCTTCACCAAACCAACTTGGTGAAGAATGCCTTCCTAGTTGAGAGGGAGTATTGATGACTCTAGCCAAGAAAAAATTCAAAGTACATATGTCTGAGACTTGGCATGATGAAGAATCTCTCCCTAGATGAGAGGGAGTGTTGATGATTAGAGCTATGTGAGACATTCTCCAGCATACAAACCTGTGAGATGTGGATCATTGCACCTATGTGAGTCTTTCTCCAGCTTACAAACCTAAGAGAAATCCCCTAAAAAGTGTACATGGTTCCTACCTGAGACTAAGTTGGAACATAGAGATGACCTCCTCCATTCATATAGTTGAGAAGAACTCTAGACGATTATCCAGTGGGAAAGGTGATCTATTGAGTTAGACATGCCTATGGCTAAGCACAAGGTGAACGTGTGAAATCCTAAAGTGTTGGGTGCATCATCATGAGAATAGAAATGAATATGATGTGTTGGTCTCCTCTGAGAAGCAGAGTTGATGAGAAACTCCAGATGATTCTCATGTATGAGGCAGTGGGAAAGAAGATCTGTTGAGTGGACATGCATGTGGACGAGCACAAGTGAACGTGTGAATATTTGGTTCTTCTGTGTAATTTAGTGAGCCATAGATATGGACATCCCTATGGATGTGCCCCTAGTGGATGAGCACTAGTGGGTGTATCAGATCCTTTTATATATTGATTAAGAGTCAGACATGCATGTAACCCTAATTGTAATGTAAAGGGTACAGGTCGGCCCCACCTTAATGTGACTGGTAATTAATGTAAAAGATAATTAATCTGGTTAATATTAATTATATTATAAGCTAGTGAGGTCGGCCCTGTTGTTCCAATAGAAACTTATGTTGATAGGTTTAGGTTAGTATAAGTAAAGGTAAATTCCCCATTGAGGAAACATATCTTTCATGTGAGTTTGGAAATTTCAGCAACTAACCTTCTTTGGGAAAAATGTGTGTTGAGATTCAACAAGAAGATCCTAGTGAAAATTATGCACCTACACTAGGATGGAGCCTCAGGCTATTTTTAGGTGGAAGTCTATTTTTAGATGATGAGCAAATTCTATTTATAGATGATGTCTATTTGTATATGGTGAGCGAATTCTATTTATAGATGTATGTCGACTATTATTATCCCTTAATAATAGTTGGACAATAAATATTAATCTATTCTCAATGGGCACTTGGAAATAATTAACTGAAATGGAAAATTAGTTAGCTATAGGAAATTTGAGTTCAAAGTTTGATTGATGGGACATGCAAATTGAATTAGTTGTAACTAAGTGATTTGAAGTTGTAACAGAGTTGGATGTCTAGTTATGTGAGTTGTGAAGTAGTTTAACTCAATTAAGTGAGTTAAGATCAGTTGTATTAGTTGTAACTGAACTTACACTAGTGAGAGATCAATGAATTAATTATTAATTAATTCACAATCAGTGATCTCACATGCAACTGAAGATTTACCACTGTTAACTACATGCATGTCAGATCTAGTGGAGACCTTGTTGAGATAACAAGTGAAAGGGATAGTTTGACTATCAATTGTGACATTAGTGAGTGCACTCATGAAACCACACACACATTAGATGTGTCCATGAGGAATGTGCAGCCTAGGCAAAAGGATTTCAATTCATTATAGGGAATTCCATTAGCAGGGATTTGCGTAGAGGAGGCAGGTTGTTTGGAAGCAGTAAATTAGCACATGAATTTGTCAATTTTTTTATGACAGTGTGAGATGATTGTATATTGTACTGAGAGCTCTTGGATTAGAGTTTTGTATGATATTTTTTCACGATCCATGATATATACATAATATATGATAGTGGGGTTTTTATCTTTATGCTTTCCCAGTAAAACCTCTGTGTTATGTGTGATTGATCTCTCTTCTTGATACTGCAATTGGCGATCGTGTTTTAAATTCTGCAAGAATTTTAGTAGAAGCAATTTTGTATTTAACAGTGGCATATAATTGTTAGATCAGGAGAATCCAGGAAATACATAATTTGTATTAAAATTTATACATGGTATCAGAGCACAGAAGATTGCATAAGTTGAGTTTGTGATTGGATAGAATTCGAATTTGCAAAAAGACTTTCTTGGTGCCACAGCTGATTCAAGATTGAAATGGCTTTCAATGGCTTGAGGTTAGAGTATGCACTCGAGGGAATCTAGAACTACATTTCTTGGAAGGATAGGATGGAGGCAGTGCTTGAAGACAATGGCTTGAAGGAATTCATTGACAAAGATGTTCCTAAGCCAGATGTTGCAGACGCTGCAAATCTTGATGCATGGAAAAAGAAAGTGGAAAAGGTGAGGAGGATCCTATTGGAGGGAGTACAAGACCACATTGTCTCAAGCCTCCATGGGAAAGTCACACCATATGCAATGTGGAAGACTTTGACAGATCTATTTCAAAATGGAAGCGACCATAGGAAATTGGCACTCAAAGATAAACTCGGGAAGATCAAGATGGAGAAGGGCGACTCCATTCCAAAATATCTCACGAAGTTTGTCCAATGTTGGGATGAGTTTGGGAGTGTGGGAATAATAGTTGTTGATGATGATTTGGTGAGCTTGGCTCTCCTAAGACTTCCCAAGAGTTGGCACAGTTCTCAAGACTCTGTCAATGGAAGGGAAAAATTTCCATATTGGGAACGACTATGGTCGAATCTAGTGCAGGAGGAGTTCAGGCGGAACACCAGAGATGGCTCTTCATCAAAGCATGATGATGAAGAGGATTGTGCTTTGGATACTAAGGCAAGGAAAGGGAAGGGGAAGAAATTCCATTCAAAATCTGATTCTAAAGGAAAGAAGCTGGATTTGTCCAAAGTGAAGTGTTTTCATTGTCACGAACATGGGCATCTCGCTACTAGTTGTCCACAAAAGAAGAAGAACAAGAAGTTTGTTGGAGCTGGAGCTGGTGAGGCCCTTGTCTTGCAATTTGAACTTGACTTCTCCTTGATCACATGCATGGCATCAAGTGCATTAGGATCGGTGTGGTATTTGGATAGTGGCGCTTCCTTCCACATGACGGGAGATAAGGACCTTTTCAGTGACTTGGAGGAGAAAGATCTCAAAATGCATATAGAGATGGGTGATGATGGACGATATAGTGTGACTGGCATTGGTACCATTACCTTTCAGAGGGAGTCAAGTAAACCATTTCAATTGAAATATGTTATGCATGTTTTAGGTATGAAGAAAAACTTGGTCTCAGTCACAATGTTGGAGGACAGAGGCTATGACGTTGTTTTCAGTGATGGAAAATATTTACTGCGACATAAAACAATGGGTCAAGTCAAGAAGATAAGGATTCGAGTTAAGAATCTCTACAAGGTGGAGGTATATGGTTGCACTGCCATGATGGGCAAGGAAGAAAAAGTGGTGAGCCGAGATGAGGGTGAATTATGGCATAGGTGATTGGGCCATCTTCATCATGGAGCCTTGAAAATCATGCAGAAAATATCTACTGGACTTCCAATGGGAACACTTGCTCAGTTACATCAGTGTAAGGGTTGCACCATGGGGAAGTATGTAAATTCCACCTTTCATGAAAAGGAGAACTGTGCTTCGGTGATCCTGGAGAGAATTCACAAAGATGTGTGTGGACCATTATCAATTGATTCAACAACAAAACATAAGTATTATGTTATTTTTGTTGATGACTTTTCTTGTAAATGTTGGATATTCTTCATGCAGAAGAAGGATCAAACATTCTCAAAGTTCTGTGAGTTTAAAGCATTGGTGGAGAAAGAGTCGAGGAAGCAAGTGAAGGCTCTGAGGAGCAATAATGGTGGAGAATACATCTCTAATGAATTCAAATACTTCTGCAACAAAGAAGGAATTCAAAGAGAACTCATAGCGCCTCATAACCCACAACAAAATGGGGTCATGGAAAGGAAGAACAGAACGATCGTGGGTGTAGCACAAGCTATGTTGCATGATCAGGGCCTACCAATGAATTTGTGGGTGGAAGCATGAAATAATGTGGTTTATGTGCAAAAACGTTGTCCTCATAGAGTACTTGGCATGAGTACACCTAAAGAAGCTTTCACTGGTAAGAAACCTGATGTTTCTCATTTTAATATTTTTGGCTCATCTGTTTATGTGCATGTGACCAAGAATGCCAGGAAGAAGCTGGAGTTGATTGCTGAAGTTGGGATATTTTTGGGGTACACAGAAACACCCCATAATTATCGTGTGTATTTTCCTAACAGTAATATGACTGTTATCTGATGGGATATAAAATTCGATGAGGGGAAATCCATGCGGTTGTCGCTTGAGAGGCAGCTAGACTTGCATGCGGAGGAGGAATAGTTGGTTCCCAAAGATGAGACTGAAGATGTGGATCAGCCACATGAGGAGGTTCATGGAGTGGAGGAAGCCACTCATGCAGAGACATCCATCATAAATGGAAAAAATCGCACCACAGAAGCTGATAGATTGAGACTAGATGTTGCACAAAATGTAGGAGCCCCTACTTCACAGCACAGATAGAGACAGACTCCTGATCGATTTACTGGATATATGGATCTCATGAGAAAATGTATTGTGACTGGACCATATTCCTTTTAGGAAGTAGTGTAGGATGCCACTTGGGTTTATGCAATGGTGGAGGAGTATGACTCCATTGTCAAAAACAGTGCATGGGAAATTGTCCCAAGACTAGTTGACAAATCAGTGGTAGGTTCAAGATGGATCTAGAAGGGTAATATTTTAATCATTGTTCTTTATGTTGATGATTTAATACTGACTGGTGATGAGAAATTGATACACTCATGAAAGGAGGACCTTGCAAAGGAGTTCAAGATGAAGGATATGGGCCTCCTTCATTATTTCCTTGGATTGGAAATATGGCAGTGAGATGGTGAACTTTTTGTGTCTCAAGGAAAGTATGCAAGGGATATATTGAGTAAGTTTCACATGGAGGGATGAAAACCCATGGATACTCCTCTTCCAGGAAACTGGAGGAAAGAGGATGCTACTTCTAGAGAGGTAGTGGATGCTACTATATATTGACAGTTAGTGGGTTTGTTAATGTATCTAGTGAACATGAGACCGTACATTTTCTATTCTTTTAACCAGTTGAGTCAAGCAATGGTTAAGCCTACCAAGCTCTTTTGGAAGGCGAGCAAGCATGTCCTGAGATACCTGAGGGGCACATCTGAGTATGGCTTATGGTATAGACAGACATATGAGGTGAAGTTGCATGGCTTCAAAGATGCAGATTGGGTGGGCAGCCCAACGAACAGAAAGAGCACATCAGGGGGGATCTTTAGTATCAGATCTACAGTTGTTTCTTGGTGCAGCGGGAACAAAGATCCATGGCACTCAGTTCAGCGGAAGAAGAATACATGGCAGTGAGTCAAGCTACATGTGAGGCTATATAGATGAGAAAGATCTTGGTTGGTTTGTTTGGTTCTCATTTAGATCCGACCGTGATTCATTGTGATAATCAGAGTTGAATTAAACTCTCTATTAATATTGTGTTTCATGATAGATCTAAGCATGTAGATATCTAGTATCATCATATCAAAGATTGTGTGCAGCAGAAGATCATGTTTCTTCAGTACATTCCTATGGAAGATCATGATGCAGACATTCTAACGAAGGCACTCACAAGGAGAAAATTTGAATACCATAGATACAGGATCGGGGTGAAGGATAATCCCTTTCTTGTTGAGAGGTAGTGTTGAGATTCAACAAGAATATCCTAGTGAAAATTATACACCTACACTAGGATGGAGCCTCGAGCTATTTTTAGGTGGAAGTCTATTTTTAGATGATGAGAAAATTCTATTTATAGATGATGTCTATTTACAGATGGTGAGCGAATTCTATTTATAGATGTATGTCGACTATTATTATCCCTTAATAATAGTTGGACAATAAATATTAATCTGTTCTCAATGAGCACTTGGAAATAGTTAACTGAAGTGGAAAATCAATTAGCTATAGGAAATTTGAGTTCAAAGGTTGATTAGTGGGACATGCAAGTCGAATTAGTTGTAACTGAGTGATTCGAAGTTGTAACAGAGTTGGATGTGTAGTTATGTGAGTTGTGAAGTAGTTTAACTCAGTTAAGTGAGCTAAGCTCAGTTGTACTAGTTGTAACTAAACTTACACTAGTGAGAGATCAGTGAATTAATTATTAATTAATTCATAGTCAATGATCTCACATGCAACTAGAGATTTACCATTGTTAACTACATGCATGTCAGATCCAATGGAGACCCAGTTGAGATAACAGGTGAAAGGGATAGTTTGACTATCACTTGTGACATTAGTGAGTGCACTCATGCAACCACATACACATTGGATGTGCCGATGAGGAATGTGCAGCCTAGGCAAGAGGATTTTGATTCATTGTAGGGAATTCCATTAGCAGGGATTTGCACAGAGGAGGCAGGTTGTTTAGAAGCAGTAAATTGGCACATGAATTTGTCAATTTTTGTATGGCAGTGTGAGACGATTGTATATTCTACTAAGAGCTCTTGGATTAGAGTTTTGTATGAGATTGTTTCATGATCCATGATATATACATAATATATTATAGTGGGGTTTTTAGATTTATGCTTTTCTGGTAAAACATATGTGTTATGTGTGATTGATCTCTCTTCTTGATATTGCAATTGACGATCGTGTTTTAAATTCCGCAAGAATTTTAGTAGAAGAAATTATGTATTTAACAGTGGCATATAATTGTTAGATCAGGAGAATCTAGGCAATACATAATTTGTATTAAAATTTCTATAGTGTGCACATCTCTTGGGCGCTAGAGTTCTAGGGTTTGAGCACCCTCTTATGTGCTAGGGTTTATCTTGGTGGTGAAGGTCTTTCTCTTGAGGAATATAGCAAAGGATTTGTGTTATCACTGAAATTTCGTCAGCACATGGCGACAAGAACTCTGCATCGTCAAAACAGGAAACAGTCATTCAGGGCACAAGATTAATACTTCAGCATTGCAAAAGGGTCAAAAAACTATACAAATGACCAAAAATTTTAAAGGCGCTTTACATCATCTGGGTGCGCGCGCGTATGCACGTAATAGAAACGTACAAAGCGCGCATATGTGCAAAAGGCGCGGTTGTTGGGCGAAAAACCCGCGCGCCTGCTAAACGGCGCATTTATTGAAATTGGTCGACCTCCCAACCACTAATGGATCGGCTCCCAAGTCGATTTGACACCAAATCCAAGCTCAATCCTCATGGTGGGCTGGTCAAAGACCTAATTGTGCCCTAAAGAGCCCCTTTTCACATTCAAAAGAGGTTGCATAATAACCCAATGCTTGGCTATAAAAAGCCATGAATGACCACCATTTTCTCAAGGAATTCTTTGTATTGTTATGCTGCTGAGATTGCTAAGGACTCATTCTTTGGCAACAAACATTGTAGGCTGCATTTCATAAGCTATTCACCCCTATCTTGAGTGAACAAGCTTGGAGTTCTTTCAACCACATTTTCATCTTTTCATTGTAAGGAGAGCAATCAGTGAGGGCCTCAAGAGCTTTCCATTGGAGAGGGAAGGGACCCAAGTCCTCTTTCTCCATTGTGTGTCTTTGGATTTCATCAATAAGATCATCTTATACATTGGTGATATCGGTCCATTTGTATTTATTTTTCATTTCTTTTATATGCTCATAGTTTCATTTGGTTTTTATTTAAATTCTTTTTAATAGCTTTGTTGTTTTCTTTCTAACCTTTCCTTTCACAGTTGTCATGCCTAGCAGAGCCCAACTGGGCATGTAAGTACTCTCAATTTGCTCACCAAGTGACGAATAGAGTGCAAACAGATTGGCGACTCCGCTGGGGAGTTGGTAACAATTACTCCCTCATTTGGGCTTTATTTGCTTTCCTTTTGATTTCATTAACTTGCAGGTTCACAAACCGGCCTCTGCGAACCTGCTTACCAGTCAATTCACCAGAAATTGGGGAGAAATCCATCCGGATTTTTCTTCTCGGACTTTTGACACGGGCGCACGGGTATTCCACCCCACAGGCTCGCGTCGGGCATGTATGCGCATTTCATTTCAGTTCTGTTAGCGCGGGGGCACCATATGTGCCTCTGTCCACACAGGAGGCCGTGCATTTGAACTAAAATTTGCATTGTAAGCTCTTGGATGTGGGGAAAATCATTTTTCCTTCTTAAGAATGATGATATGCATGCTCTAAACACTACACCACTTAGACCCCTCAACTTATAAAGGGGATAATCAAACAAACATAGGCACTTAGGTGGATAAAATTCATTTTCCCTTATTTTCCTTTTGCCACATGGATGGCTTGCTTTGGTTTATAAATCTAAGTTGAACATCAATTCTAATCACATATAAACTCAAATTTTGGGACTAGAAGTTGCAAGTAAACAATATTGAGTATGCTCTTCTCTCGCGCTATCAAGCGATCTTGAGAACTAGAAAAGGATTGCGAAAACAATCTCATCTCCCTTTAACAAAATTTCAAAAAAAAA
>ML782469.1:112716-146049 GCA_009831015.1 Picea engelmannii | reverse complement strand
AGAAGGCCTCACGCTCAAAGAACCCGTCAATGGGTTATACCTCAAGAAATTTTATGCTTAACTGTAGTCATGCTACTTTAGGTTATTTTCTTTTCTAGCGTTTTTAATCTTTTTTACCACGACTAAACTATCCTTTGTGCTATAGACAGATGAATCCTCCACCAGCTTACCACATTGGTTACGCCGATGGCGCCAGCCGTTGGACACAAAATCTCGCTTCGGCTGCTTGGGCTCTCTACACCCCCTCGCATGAAATGCTGCATTCAAACGGCATATGTTTGGGGCCAGCCACCAACAACCAAGCCAAATATATTGCTGTCATTGGCCTCCTGGACGACGCCCAGCGTCATCATATTCGTCACCTTAGCGTCTTCCTCGACTCACAACTAGTCGTTCTCCAACTCAACAATGAGTACCGTGTACGCGATCCATGCCTCTTTCGCAAATACCTGCAGGTTAGATTATTATCTCGACATTTTGATTCCATTACATTTACACATATTCCAAGAGAATTGAATCAAACAACCGATGAAATAGCTAACACAGTGTTATATTGGCACATATCACATCAAGCTACACATACATAAACATCTCATACATCCTGTCACAGCATATAGATAGAATCAACATCATCAACATCAAAACAAAAAACACATGTAAACCATATTTGGATCTCCAAAACATGTATACTCATATATATATATGTCGGCCTCTCAGGCCATCTGAATGTTTACATACACAAAAATACATCGGCCCACAGGCCCATGCCACATCATGGTACAAAAAATCGGCTCACCAGCCTATATAATCAAAAAAGGTATACAAAGTACAATATACAATCAGGGTGCCTCTATTGCACCCCCCGCTGCTCCTCCCTCAGGAGGAGGTGGTGGCTCACCCCTACCAGCCCCAGGCGGTGGTGGTGGAGCATCCGCAGGACCCCCCTGCTCAGGCGGCAGGCGCCCACTCGTCATGGCAGCGAGCACAGCTACTCGTCGCATGATCGACCGCCATGCTGGAGGTAACCCAATGCACTGCTCCAGGAAATCCTCGTCCTGGATACGGATCCACATGCCCTCAGGCATGTCCCGAAATACCGTCTCAAAACGACGGCGAATATCCTCATCATCTACTCTGGCTGCCGCCGAAGGAGCATGCGATGGCCCCGCACCAGGGTCATCAAAGCGACGCCTCTGCGCCGGTCTCTCGGGCCCTGCTGGTCGTCCAGCAGCCTCATCCCTCAGACGCCTCCCTCCACGTGGTGGTCTCTCCCGCTCTTGCTGCACTGGCGCTCTGTATAACTCCACCTCGTGCCCGCGAGGTGCCAAATCTGCACATGCACCAAACAAGAAACAACAGATGGTATCAGTGACTATACATCAAACATGTGCACTGGTATATCACAATCACAATACATAAATACACAACATACCTCTGTGGTCAAAAACCTCCCCAAGAGGAAGTACCATATCCGGGTCCCCCCGGAAGTCCACCCCAGCATAGGGGAACTGGAGTATAAACTGCGCCATCTGCCGCCATATCTGCGCTGCCTCCACAGTAAAGTAATGTCCACCTTCGCCACCGCCGTGGTGAACCAAAATCTGTGCCCACCACCTCAAGCGCGGCTCTCGTACCACTGGTGCCTCTAGCAGCACCCTCGGGCGCAACATCGGCACCCTCTCCAAGAAGAAGGCCACCAAGATGGAGCCAAATGCAAACTCCCCAGCGCCTCTAGCTCGACAATGGTCTAGCTGCGCAATCATCTGCGTGTGAAGGGTCAGCCCCCAGGCGAATCGCTCACGACCCACCACCACCCTCTCCATCAGGAACAGCTCGCCACCACTAATCCGGTGGGGCGCTCGGGACCCATACACCCGAACTATCATCGCTGCTACGCAACGATGCAGCAGGGCATCTATCCCACTAATGCGCACTGATGTCCCAGTCATAAAATGCTTGCCTGAGCAGTATCGCTCGGCGACGTCAGCCAGGTGTGTATCCCTCGGCATCACAGGATCTGCCGGCAACGGTGTTCCCCGGAAGGGGAGTCCAGTCAAGAAGTATACGTCCTCCACCGCAGTGAAGGCAATCTGCTCTCCTCGCAATCTGCTGATCAGGGCTCCACATATCAATCAGAAATTGGAGCAAATACTCCTGTGCCCATATCAACGGGCACTCAAAGAACTTTAGCAACCCACTGGTTGCTAAAGCCGCTCGTACTGCTACTCGCATTGTTGGCGGTGCATTGGCCACAGCATCTCGTAGTTGTGACCAGTCTCTCTCATGCCATTGCACATCCATGATCATCGCTCGCTACCTGCACTCAGCACAGAGCCCTATATTAGCTCAGGCAATCATCCAATACATCAAAATAAGCTAATTTTCCCCCCAGAAACCTTGCCTTAAAGGCGCGGTTTTACCACCCACAGGCGCGCCTACATGCGCACCTGTTCACTACACAGGCGCGCATGTGCGCGCGCCTGTTTTTCCCACAGGCGCGCATGTGAGCACGCCTGTTTTTCCCATAGGCGCACTCATAAGCGCGCCTATTCACAATATAAGCACGCGCTAGGGTGCGCCTGTCATAGCCACAGGTGCGCTCGAAAGCGTGCCTGTTCGCCCTACAGGCGCGCACTCATGCGTGCGTATTCAGTGTACAGTTATGCACTCATGCGTGCCTTCCACTGAGTCGCCTGCGCATGTGGGCCCACCCTCTACCCAAAAACCTCCTAAAACTCCCATACGACCCCCCATACCTACCCTGCCCAAAAATTGGAAACCTATAGCTATGCAGGATGTTCAGACCACTAACCTGACACTCGCACGTCCTTGATCGGCTGCCTCGTGCTCTCGGAATCACTCAATCTCCTCTGGATCTGCTCAGAAACTCACTGTAGTAGCAGGTACAAATGAGGTGGCAATGTGGGCCCTACAGCTATATATAGGCCTTTTTGCCAAACTTCCACTCACCATTCCGGGAGCCCACGGCGTCCGTTTTTCGAACCATCTTCAGCCACGAGATCAGCATCTCGCCACCTACATCATGGCTATCCCTGGGCCACTTTTTATCCCGAGCCCCCGGGTCGCCCTTTTTTCATATCATGGCCAGGTACGCACGCGCATTGTCACAATTATCTAATACATTATTCATATTTGGTATTCTCTTCAGATATTGTTTACTTTGGGTATTTGGTTGTTCTCTGCGCAGGTACTTGATCATACTCTCTCCACATCATTCCTTTAGGTATATACTCATCACTAGCATGTAGTCTCTCCCGCTATATTGCATTTACATTTCCAGTCATTCCCTCTGATATTGGCCTTTAGGACACCCTTCTCTGGCCCTGCTGTACTCACACCTCCATTTTTCATCTACGGTACTGGCACCCGGTAGCTTTCTTACCCACATGAGTTGTCTCATTCATAGCACCTTTTTTACGACACTCATGTTGTTCTTTCCCTTTAGGGATGGGAGTCCCGATAGTCTTTCATCATGTTGCAGATTAACCACATACTCCTTTTCCTCATTTTGCTAGCTTTCCCACATGGACTCCCAGATCATTGCTTTATGCTTCAGTTCTTTTTACCTGCACATCCGCAGGATCATGAACCCTCCATTTCATCCACCATCAGTTTGCCCATCTGCAAACCTCTCTCCATTTCACCTACCTCATACAGAAACTCGCCAATGGGGCCCCCACCCTTCATCCGTTTTCCAAGAAACTTTTGCCCTCCCTGGGGCACTCATTTCACACTGGGGCACCCGTTTCTGTATTTGTACATCTCTCTCCACATTATTTATTATTTATTGTACAAATAATTTTATTTTCAGTTATTTACCTTTGTCGTCACCGTTGGCGACCTGCTTTCCTTTTTTTGTCCCAAGCAACCCATGTCACCCTTGGTTGGAGCATTAGTTTTCATTTACCCCCGCCGGCATCGTCTATATCTTCAGAGTACTCCACAGGTCACTTACCTCTACCCTCTGAATTTGTTCACCTTGTCCCGCCTCTGGCACAACTTATCCTCGGTCTTGGCGTCCCCCTGACACTCGACCTTGTCACACGGTTGCCGCCATTGTTTATTTCATATCTCCTCCAACCAAGGGCAGTCTTGAGTCTTCACACTTCTTGACTTCGTCCATGTACCTCTGCCACTTCCTCACCACAGTAGATTCCGTGAAGCCCTTTGCTTCTGGGAGTCATGTCCCCCTTTTGTCGACATCAACACACTTTTCCAAAAGGGCGACAGTATCTTGATTCTCATTTCCCATTCAATGAGAGATCTCGGACGGCACAGGGGGAGACACCATTTCTCCCTGATGTCGTTGACCCCCATAACATTCGACGCCAACACTTTCTCATGTTACGGTGGGTCTTACTATGCGACTATTGCAGTTTTTCTTATCAGTTGTCGAAGACCTCTGAACTTGGTAGGGCCATCAATGCCCACATCATCGTCATTGCTTATTACTACGATCATTGCCTATTGTTCAGAGTCTGTTCCTTTGCAGAATTGTCTTCTGCCTTTATCATTCCGCCCCCGAGGGTGCTGCAGTTGTGTACATCAACACTTCAGACCTCTTTTCTTCTTCAGAGTTACATCACACGAGCATGGGGCATGCCTGCCTCATTTGTACACACTTGTATATTGTTACACACCTTGTGG
Source organism: Picea engelmannii (assembly GCA_009831015.1). NCBI lineage: Eukaryota > Viridiplantae > Streptophyta > Pinopsida > Pinales > Pinaceae > Picea > Picea engelmannii. Next base: position 141,381 of record ML782469.1, on the reverse strand, counting down.
AAGGTCGGAATCTACAGGTTCCTTTCTTCTCCAACGGATTTCTCTACACAGTCCCACTCTTGCTCTCCCTTACAACACCATTCTTAGTAAAATAAACATTGATGGATTTCGGCTATACGTTTGCTCCTAACCTCATCCATCAGGGGGCATCTGTTATCACTGAAATTTCGTCAGCACATGGCGACAAGAACTCTGCATCGTCAAAACAGGAAATAGTCATTCAGGGCACAAGATTAATACTTCAGCATTGCAAAAGGGTCAAAAAACTATACAAATGACCAAAAATTTGAAAGGCGCTTTACATCATCTGGGTGCGCGCGCGTATGCGCGTAACAGAAACGTACAAAGCGCGCATATGTGCAAAAGGCACGGCTGTTGGGCGAAAAACCCGTGCGCCTGCTAAACGACGCATTTATTGAAATTGGTCGGCCTCCCAACCACTAATGGATCGGCTCCCAAGTCGATTTGACACCAAATCCGAGCTCAATCCTCATGGTGGGCTGGTCAAAGACCTAATTGTGCCCTAAAAAGCCCCTTTTCACATTCAAAAGAGGTTGCATAATAACCCAATGCTTGGCTATAAAAAGCCATGAATGACCACCATTTTCTCAAGGAATTATTTGTATTGTTATGCTGCTGAGATTGCTAAGGACTCATTCTTTGGCAACAAACATTGTAGGCTGCATTTCATAAGCTATTCACCCCTCTCTTGAGTGAACAAGCTTGGAGTTCTTTCAACCACATTTTCATCTTTTCATTGTAAGGAGAGAAATCAGTGAGGGCCTCAAGAGCCTTCCATTGGAGAGGGAAAGGACCCAAGTCCTCTTTCTCCATTATGTGTCTTTGGATTTCATCAATAAGATCAGCTTATACATTGGTGATATCGGTCCATTTGTATTTATTTTTCATTTCTTTTATATGCTCATAGTTTCATTTGGTTTTTATTTAAATTCTTGTTAATAGCTTTGTTGTTTTCTTTCTAACCTTTCCTTTCACGGCTATCATGCCTAGCAGAGCCCAACTGGGCATGTAAGTACTCTCAATTTGCTCACCAAGTGACGAATAGAGTGCAAACAATTTGGTTGGGTTTTCTTCCCTTGTTGAGAAGGGTTTCCCAAGATACTTCTTGTGTTCTTGTGCATAGTGCTTCTTCTTGTGATCTTGGTTGCTACAACATTTATGGTTATGGTTAAATGCTAAAAATGAAATGAACTTCATGCTTAACCTAGCTTATTGAAAACTCAACACATGCAAGAGTCACATGAGCTACATTGGAAGGCTACAAAGCGTATCCTTTGATACGTACAGGGCACCATCTCCTTTAGGATTCACTATGCAACAAACTCTACATTGGACCTCATTAGGTTCGTTCATTCTGATAAGGGTGGTGACAGCATTGATCGCAAGTCCACATCTAGTTACTCACTCAGTCTGGGTTCTGGGCCCATCTGTTGGTCGAGCAAGAAGTAGGCATCTATTTCTCTATATTCAACCAAGGAAGAGTATAGAGGGGTATTTAACATAACCATTCAGGATATGTGGCTACAACATTTTCTCATTGAGTTTGGAACTCAGTTTCATAAGTCGATCGTCATCCGGTGTGAAAACCAGAGCACTCTAAATCTATGCAAAGATCTAGTTCAAAGGCAGTGGACGAAACACATTGAGATCCACATGCACTACATATGGGACTTAGTACACGAGGGGATCATTGACCTGCAATTTTGTCCTTCAACAAAATAGATGCAGACATCTTCACCAAGACCTTCATTGAGAAGAAGTTCCATTATCTGTGCAGTCGTCTTGGAGTGAAGGACACAGTTTCCTAGAAACTATCAGTTATTATTTCTACATACATTGTACTTTGAGGGGGGGGTTCCATGAGGTTTTCCCTCTTTCCTCCATTATTTCAGTGTATCTTTTGTTTCTGGGTACCTAACATGGCCTCATTGTTGGGACCCATTCTTTATTTTCACCATAGTGATGTTCAGGGGGGGTGTTGGAGATACTTCAGACACACCTAGGATTTCTTTTTCCTAAGGTTTTCCCTATGTTTATTATTCATTATCCAATCTCCTATAGTTTAGGGAGAATATTCATTTTCCTACATTCTAGGAGAATATTCTCTTCAGTTCACACTTCAGTTTGATCAGTTGAGTAGAGTCTAAATGCCACATTGGTTTCATTATCATGCATCATTGGGATCATCACCTGCTAATGTGCATTATCCTTGGGATTATTGTTGTAGGAAAATCTCCCTGCGGACAGGTAGGTTGCCTCAAAGAGCTAGACTCTTAACTCTAAGATAGAAAGTGCTTAATGTGGACACTGACTTCCTCTCAAATCTATACAAACTAATGCATGAGGAGGAAGGAGAACAGAAGTACCTTTTTATCGACGTTTGTCCCTGCACGCTCCGAGTTGAGCTCCAATATTTTGCTCCCCGATGAACTTTGTAGATAAAACAACAGTACGACCACTTCCTACTCTATTGATATTAGCTCGAAAATAGATCTATCTACCAGAGATAATTTTATGTAAGATCAGACACAAAGTAGAAAGAAACAGGCCAAGCGTGTCATATTAATGAGAACAATGACAGCAGTAACTTACAATCATAGATGCGAATGCGACAGCTTCGTCAAGTCCCCTTTGTCTAACCCTTGCTCAAAAGATCCACGATCTGAATGACAGCAGCTTCGCTGATAACTCTCCTCCAGTTCACTGTGTGTTTCCTATGAGATCATAGGTTTCATGCTAGCAATTCTTCCCCCTTTTCACCATCATAGAGCCTGCTTATATAGGTTAAGAGAGGCTTAACCTCTTGAGCTATCTTTAGGGTACGTTGAGTAATTACCTCCTTGTATCAGAGATCTTCTGATTGAACCAAGAATTCGAATGCAACTGCCTTCCAAACTTGAAAGATCCTCCCCTTATTCTCCTCAACAAATCAACCACTGCCTAGATTAGACAACGCTCCCTCAAAAGGGGCATCGGGGCACTATAACACTCCCTATTAGGCTCTAGGGGAGCGCCAGTGCTTCAAATATGGGTAGCGCTCCTTCAGACGGGTGATTTGGTGTTTATAACACTCCCCAATACCTTGTGGGGGAGCGCCAGCGCTCCCAAGGCTGATGTAGGGGAGCGCTCTCCCTTAAAACCCTAGTTTAAGAGCTCCTTTCAAGTGGTAAGAGATTCTTGACTTCAATTGATCATTCTCCTTCCTCCAAATCAAGTGGCTGAGGTATTCTGAGTGCCTCCTTAGCGTCATCATCATGGTAGTATGCTTTGTTTGACATTTGCGACACTTGTGAATAACATGCGACACTTGCGATAGTTGTGAGGAACATGCGAAACTTATTGAAGCGAGCAATATTGAGGTGTAACAGATTGCCCCCCAAAGTATGAAGTTAGAAGATGTGAACCGATAACTGAAATGTTTGTAGATTTTCAAGAAAGGGTATAGACTCGGAGAACCTGACGGACGCTGCACACAAACATCCAACAAATATCATGACATGTTTCAAAACCCAAGGTAGGAATACCTATGCTTGGGTGATCAAGACTTGCAAGACATGGCCGCCATAAAATACATTGCGGATCCATAATTGTATTGATAAAAAGGTATAGCCATTGAAGATACAATGTGGATCTATACTCTGATGACCTAGACTGATCGTAGCCATGAAGAATACACAGTGGATATACGAGATGACAAGACATAGCCATGACCAATACAAAGTGGATCTATGTAATAGTGTATGTATCATTTGTCCAAGAGAAACTCCTTCGCAACCTAGGCAAAGCATATATCAAAGTGATCACTCAACCCAGGGTCTTCTTACCAATCCCAATGTGGTACAAATCTAACCATGCGAATAGATGTCCTGATGTCGAACATGGCAGAAACCACTTGATTACCAGTCAATAGTGAAAACCGTTAACAAGTGTGAGGGAGATCACCATTAATGTCAATGATTCCCAAGGTACCCTAGTACATTCTAATGAATGTGAATGGATGAGCTGGAGTCGAACATCCGTGGAATCATCCGATCAGAGATCAATGGTGTAAACCTACTATCGAATGTGAGGAGGCCTACCATTGAGGCATGCAGGTCCCAAAGTGCTAACTGGTTTCTAAGCCTGATTCCTGGATAATGTGTTGAAGTCAACAGGAATAGACTCGTCGAGGGAGGGCCTTGATGTATCCCCCATCAACGACACGAAATGGACATAAAGATGTAATTGGTAGATCAAATGAACATGGAATGACACGGGTTTTGAGGCAAGATATTTGGGATGGCTGACTCTAGAGACGGATACTTCCCTTGAACACTGAGGCACAACAGCAAAACATGACATGGACCAAAACTTGATGATGCAGTGGATGTTGTGACTTACGTCGGGTGACCCAAAGGAGTGAAAGAAACTCAAAGGATTGGCTCAGTGCAGAGGTTCAGCGGGTTGTAATGCGTGCATATGAAAAAGTGTCATGTTCAAGGGCGACTCTAAGAATTACTTGGTAATGTTCTCAAGAGACTGCTTGGCTTGCTTCTTTCAAATTTTCCCCCATCCAGATAGACGAGTACCTCTTTTTTATTTAATGAGCTCGAGGAGGATAACACATGCTCGATATAACTCACCTTCGGTAAGTTCCTCTTCTTTTGTTTAACAAACCGGAAGAAGTAAGGGTTCGGTCCCATATGGGCCTGTCGATGTTTGTTTTAGCGAGTCCAAAGACAGAAAACTCGAAGGTTCATGATTATAGAGTCTGGAAAAACACTTAAAAGAGAACTCTCTCAGTTCCTTTTTCGTACAGTAGTCTGATGAGACCGAAAAAGAGATAAACTATCGCTCAAAAGACGCCCTTTCAAACCTTTTAATGAGCGTGAAAGGAAGAAAGATCACTCGACAATCTTTTCATATTTAGAGAGTCTGAAAAGAGTTTAAAGATGACTCTAGGGGGATTCCTTTTTCGTGTATCCATGCAGGTCCGAAAAAGAGATAAAAGTCTACCCGGTGCGTTCTCATATTTTCGAGCTTGAGAACGAACTGAGACTATGCTCATGAGTGCGACAAGGTAAATAATCGATCAAAACTGCTAGGAAACCTGCTATGTCAAAACTACAATCCAGAGGTTTAGTGAAGCCATTACAATGTTAGAGAAACCCACAAATAACTATACCTTATAAAAAATGAAAATTTATAAATAGTAATACAATGAAAATTCCATTTACCATTTCATTTTGCATAAGGATTTGTAGCAGTGGATATTCTCACTTTGGGAGGTGGATCTTGTTTCGCTCGATACCAGAGCTACGGTTGACCATTTTTCTTGTCATTCGGACCAGGTAGATCTTCATCTCCCCTTCTTTCAATCACATGGTTTAATATTCATTTTCATAGCAGCATTTAATTTTAAAAATGAAGCCCTAAGTCACCCCAAAAAGATCAAATCGGCCTCCATTAAAAAAGATAGGAGTAAGACATTCTTTGTGCAAAAAAATTTTAGAAAGTGATAGCCAACATGCCAACGCCTTGACACTTGGGTGGATGGGTCATTTTTGGCAAAGAACCCATAAGAAATTCTCACATATGCCCACGCAGCCATAATGGAAATCGTTTTTATTTAAAAAATGTTTAATTGTTGTGTGATGATTGTTGAATGGAAAAGAGAGGGCGTGATGATTATAAAAGAGGGCGTGGTATTTTTAAACAATGTGGGCATTAGATTTCATGTCTTTAAATTGCTTTAAGAAATTGCCGAAAATTGCTGAAAAAGTGAAATAATGAAATTCTTTGTTTTTTTGTTTTGTAGGTGATTTCGGCAACCATGATCGAGTGGAAAGAACAAGAGAATGAGATGGATTACTTAGCTACCTTGCGGAGTCCTCATACGTGGGCCGCATTGAGAGCCTGTGGCTTACTAAAATTCCTCAAATTGCAAAAAATGAAGAAGGATATTTTATTGCTTGAGCACATGATCAGCTTATGGGATGTCGCGGAGCAAGGGTTCCAGATCGGAACACAGCTTCTAACCATCGAGTTGGAAGACGTGTATTTATTGACTGGCCTTTCAAAAAGAGGGGTTCCCATATCTTTTACCGGACAGAGGGTGCTTCCTGAGCAAGTGGGCGTGTATCTGGCACATCATTGTGTCCTAGGAGAAAGACTGGTAGGGGGTAGAATCCCTATCAAGGATATCCAAAAGTTGCCCCTCCAATCCATTTTGTTTTCCATCACGAGCGTGACGGGTAGTACTAGTGCACATATGGCATCAAGATCACAGGTGGCTTATGGCGTACAGTGTTTGGAGCCAACACTATTTAACTGGAGTGCAGGGTTCCTTCGGAATGTGAAGGAACAGGTTTCGCGGTGTAGGATGGGACAGAAACAGTTTGGATACGGCTCTTTTCTGGTCTCATTTTTCTTAGAGCGCATCCCCCAGATGTAGCCTCAGATAGCACTGGAAATGCGACCAGTGGATGAACCACATATGGAGAGGTGGACTAGTCTGTCTCTGAGGTTAGTAGCGGAGTCAGAGTTCCGTTTCACCGGCGATTTCTTCGCTTGGCTGAGACGGTAGTATCTCTGGATAGAAGACTTCACGTATGCTGAGGTGGATTTCCGCAGGAGCATGGATTTGATTCTACCGGCGGGGGAATATTGGGATGTGTCAGGTAAGAGACTGAGCAACACCTTGTCTAGTTTTTTTTTTTTTAATCTTTTAATGTATATATATATTTTTTTGGGTATGTAGAAGAGTTTTTAAAAGATGTATTGTTTTCAACATGCAGACAAGGGAGTAGTGCACCCGGTTGATATACCGATACCAGGACGTCGTGGGGGTGCTCTGGTTGTAGCAGATCTGGGAGTACCAGTGATAGGTCTCCAGGAGGTTGAAAGAAACCTCCAAGGCCTCATGATGGGAATTCCTCCCCTACGGAGGGGAGAAGTGCCTTTACATCTGCAGAGGCACACTTTGGGAGTGCCAGAGAATGTCAATTCTCTACTGAGATGCGTAGTGTGCGCAGTGATATGTTACTCCCAGCACAATGTAGTGCAGGGAGATTAGAGTCTCTCCGGTGATCATATTTTTGTATGCCTTGTCAGGCGATGTTGTATGGGTGTAAATACCCAACATTTTGCTCTTCTAAATACTTTTTTATGTAATCAAAACATTTCAGTCATGCTATGTATATATATATACAGTTCCGAGATTTTACAGTGCCAAACGATTTGTACATGATAATGCCTTTAATGTTATGTGTTTTAATTTACATGTGATGTACAATTTTGCTTTCCTTAAATCTTATATATGGGAAAGATACCGATCCATGATGTAATTGGCTAACGAATCCGAAACACTATTGAGTTCTCTTGGAATGTGTCTATATTCAATGTAATCAAACATTCGTTCAAGACGGAAAACTTGTAGGTGGAGATGTAGCAGGATAGGATTACGGATAGCATAGATTCGATTGAGTTGATAGACCACGAGTTGGGAGTCTAAGTAAATAATGATACGAGAGATACCTAGGGAGGAGGCTTGGGTCAAAAGTTCGATGACAGCATGATATTCTACCATGTTATTAGTCGTTGGTCCTAAGCAAATACCTCCTGAACTCACCACCTCGTCAAATTGGTAAATGACCCATGTTGCCGAAGCAATGTTTTGGGTATGTCGACTAGCGCCATCTGCAAACCCAAAAAAGATAGGAAAGGCTAATGTCATCTGCGCATGAAAACACAAGGCACAGTTATGAGTGGAAGAGGTAACGACTCGAGCATGTGAAAGAAATCAAACTAAAATACAATAATGTACAAAGTACACATGCTAGGTGATCTAGGCATAGTACTTTTTAAGGTAAAGCCCGTTTCGAGGCTCTCCTAGGGAAATTCCATCATAATCCACTAACTCGTAGGCACCTCTGTGTAGAAGACGTTTCACAATGTAAGGGCCATGCCACAGAGGTTCTAACTTACCTGTCCCCAATTTATCATGAGCTTGGTCATAGACGAGGACTAAGTCTCCTTCTGCAAAAGACCGGGGATGGACGGATTTGTCGTATTGATTTTTAATCTGTTTATGATGTGCCTCGTTAACGAGAATGGCATCACGATGTGTCTCGTCCAGTTTGGATAGATATAAGAAGCGTTCTTCTTTGGCAGAAGTATGGGGTAGGAGTTCTACTTTAATTTTGAGGGATGGAATCTCACACTCGATTGGTAAAACGACTTCGATGCCATACACCAACTGGAAAGGAGTAAATCTAGTTGCGGTTTTCATGGAAGTACGGTAAGCCCAGAGAGCGGAAAAAAGTTGTAGATGCCACAATGTCTTGTTTTCCCCTACCATGCATTGAATCATGGTTTTTAGGACTTTGTTGATGGCCTCAACTTGTCCGTTGGCCTGAGGATAGTAAGGGGATGAGTTTTCATGGAGAAAACCCAATTTGACATGCAATTCGCTCATCATATGGTTCTTAAAGTGTGCACCGTGATCAGTGACAATGGCGCGTGGTACACCAAAATGAGTTATGATATTTTTAAAGAGAAACAGAGCTGCGGTACAACCAATGTTCAGAAAGGTAGGCATAGCCTCAGCCCATTTTGTAAAGTAGTCGATGGCGACGATTATATAACCGTGCCCCCCGGCTGAGGTAGGCTTACATTGCATGAAATCGATACCCCACTTGGCGAAGGGGCTGGTGGAGATAATGGGGTACAGCGTAGTAGGGTGGGTGCGTGCATTCTTGTTAAAGACTTGGCAGGGTGGGCATTTTTTGACTACCTCAATACAATCTTTGAAAGTCGAGAGCCAAAAGTAGCCAGCACGTAGGATTTTTTGGGTTGTGGCCATCCCAGAAAGGTGACCGCCAAAGGCACCAAGGTGACAATCATTTAGAATGCATTCAGCCTCCTCATGAATCATACATCATCGAATAATAGTGTCAATACCACAGCGATACAAGGTGTCGCCAACGATAAGATAACGACGAGAATGGTGGTGAATATGTCGACGCTCTTCATGGTAAGTGTTAGGCTGAAAGCGTTGGGTTTGGAGGTAAAGGAGGATGTCTTCATACCAAGGATCAGAGGTGCTGATGAGGAAAAAAGTTTCATCAGGGAGAGAATCTCTAGGTTTGATGTCTTCATCAACATGAGGGAGAGCACAGATAAGCTCTGCAAACACCAGGGACATTTTGGCTTTGGACTTTGTAAATTCAAGATCGAATTCCTGAAGGATGATGATCCATTTAGAATATTTGCCCCCAAGCACTTGACATTTCAGGATGTGGTACATGGGGTTTGAGTCCACAATCACCATGGTGGTGCGTAGTAAGATGTAATGGTGGAATCTCTGGACAACAATGACGGCTGCTAGAGCCAGTTTCTCTACATGTCAATATCGGAGTTCAGGTCCAAATAGACTCTTTCTCAGGTAATAGATCACATGTTCTTCACCATTCGGGTCCTCCTCAACTAACACCATCGCAATAGTGGAAGTGGAGGTGGCTAAGTAAAGGATGTAGTCCTTTGTATACTCCGGAGGGTGCAACAAAGGTGCGTGGGTCAAGGCGTGCTTGAGAGCATCAAATGACCATTGAGCGATGTCATCCCAGATGAAAGGGGTGTTTTTCTACAGCAACTGCATGAATCCTTTAGTTATCTCAGCGTAGTTACAGATGAAACGGCGAAGGAAGTTTGATTTGCCTTGCAAACTTTGGAGTTGGGTTAAATTGGTAGGTGGGGGTAAGGCTAGAATAACCTTAATCTTTAAGGGGTCCACCCTAATCTCGTCTTTAGAGACAATGAAACCAAGGAGTCGACCGGATTCGACAGCAAAAATACACTTATGTGGGTTCAAGCGGATACGGTAGAACTGACATCGAAGAAAAATAGCCCGTAAGTGATCAATGTGATCGGATCGATTGGATGAGTGGGCAGGTAAGTCATCGAGGTAAGGCTCTGCGATATGCTTGATATCATGGAAAGCGTATGACATGGCCAGCTGAAAAGTAGCACCATCATTTTTGAGACCAAAAGGTAGCTTTCGATAGGCAAAAGTTCCCCATGGGTAGATAAAGGTTGTCTTATGTTGATCAGTAGGTAAGATTTCAATTTGGTTATACCCAGAGAAGCCATCCATGAAAGAGAAGATTACGCTCCCAGCGCAATTGTCAATGATTTGGTCATGAAGGGCATAGGGTAGTTGTCCTTGGGACAAGCTTTGTTGAGATCCCGATAGTCAACACAAACACGGATGGTTCCTTGTTTTTTGGAAATCGGAACAAGGTTAGAGATCCATTCTGTCAAAGGGACAGGGTAGATAAAGCCAGATTTTAGAAGTTTCTCAACTTCTGCCTTTATAGCTACAATTTTCTTGGGATGAATCGGGCGGAGTTTTTGTCAAATAGGTTTCGCACCAGGGTAAGTCTTGATTTCATGCACGGCGATCGAAGGGTCGATCCCTGGCATTTCCTCATAGCTCCAAGCGAAGACATCGTGGAATTCTTTAAACAAAGTGATGTAAGAGACCACTTCTTCGAGTGTGAAATTAGCACCAAGGTTAATGTTTTCCACGACACCTTCTTTGATCGAAATATCAATAATGATCATGGTATAGATTTTACCCATATTCCCCTCAGAGAGAGTATCTTGTGTGAGGATGGGACATTGCGGAGCATCGGTAACATTGGGAGGGAAGACAGAGTGTATGTCTTGGTGGATTTCTTCCAAAGGTGGAAGAAAAGAGGATCGATGATGGTTATCATCCCAAGCTAGATCGTCAATACTAAGCATTTCCATGATAGATTCGTCAGAAGGGAAAATTTTGGAATTGTAATCGATTGCAGACGATAGGGAATCCAACCATGAAGGCATCGAGTAGGCATCAGGTGCCAATGAATGTGTGTTGTCCGGAGAGGGAGAGGCAGATTGAATAGCTACGTATGTGGCCTCGGCTGGGCTAAGTGGAATAGTGTCACCGAGCACATCGAATTCCATAGGACTAGGTACAACCCAAGGATCAGATGATTCCAAGGATTGATAAGGCATAGTCAAGATCATATTGATGGTGGAAATATGATGCGCGGTGGGTGGAAGTGGTGTAGGGAAGGTACCCATGAGGCTAGAATATTTCAATAAGCCAACACCAACGCTTTCATACATAATTGGGTGGTCTCCCAGAAAAGGAATATTGTTGGTGACAGGGGTGCGAGCGTCAGGTGTGAAGAAATTGAGTTGATCGATAGTGACAATTTTGCCTTGATGGGGGAATTGTACACATCGAAACACCGATGAGGTGATGGCAGTCATAGCATAGAACCAACTTCTTCCAAGTAGTAGGTTGTAATCGAGGGGGGCATCGACCACCTAGACATCAATGGTAACAGTTTTTCCGCCAAACTAAATGGCTAAGGATTGTAAAAGTCTGTGTGGATGAAAACCTTGCCCATCGAAAGCGCGTAACATCGTAGGGGATTTGTTAAGGGTAGGTGATTTTAAGCCTTTCCAACAAGCTAAAGACATGACACAAGTAGAGGCTCCTTCATCCAAGATAGTTCGGTGGATTTGTTGATTGTGAACAACAACATCGATCTAGAAAGCTAGTTGGTGAGAGAGTCGGGGTTGATGATCATCCAAATTAAACGTGAGTTTATTTGATGACTCAGGATCAAGAGTGCCGATAGTAGATAAGAGCGTTCTACATTGGCTAGGACAGTGTTGTAGAACTTCCAAGGCGGACATAGCACACAGTGCTTGAGCCAAATCTTCAACAATGTTGTAGTTTTGGGCAGCCCGTGAATTAGGATTGAAGGTAGATTTCTGGATAGTTCTCTTAGGAGGGCATAAAATGGATTCAAATGAAGGTTTCTCAATCTGAAGTGGCCCGGATGAAGGGCTAGCAGATGGAGGACTAACGGAAGATGGTAATGGGTCTGGTACGGAACCATTAGTAGTCTTCATCTTATCAGGTTTAACTAGCGTGTCATATGTCGCAGTGCGAGTGGTCAAATTAATCTCGTTAAACATGTAAAAGTGGGCGCTTGTCGAGGCCTCATCATGGGATTGGTTGGAACTGCCCCCTGCAGTGGGGGTTTGAGAAACTAAAGATTGTTGCTGTGGAAAAGGCTGAGTAAGCACAGCGGGCTGTGAATTTCCCTTAAAAAGTTTGGCCACTTCAATGCGATGTGGACAATCTCGAGTGTAGTGATCGTCACCACAAATGAGACATGGGAATTTTGGCTTTCGTTGTGGTTGTTTTCTGACAGCAGGGGTTTGCAGTTGATTTTTTGGTTGTTCGTTGTTATTTTTTTTCTTTGGTTTATTTCTCTCTTTCTTCTTGCCCCCAAGTTGTTGTGAAGGGGTCGATTGGACCGCATTCACCTCAAAGACCTGAGTTTGAGGGGGGGTAGAAGAGGGTGAAGTTGGACTGGGAGCAGTCGTCGAAGCGGGCCGCTGAGTTGTTCCAGTCGACTGGGAAGTAGATTGGGTTTTGACAGAGCCAATAACTCCATCCGCGTGCAAGGTAGACGATGGTTTGGATGGATCATTAGTGGCACGGGTAGCATTTGGTATCAACTTGGATAGAGTACTAGACTGCGAATAAACCAAGTCTAAGTATTGATATCGAGCAATAGCTTCTTCCTCGGTGACTAGACCACCCATGGCAACATCATGAGCGATCTAGGGTAACAATGATTTAGTGAACCATTCCGATAATAATTCGTCAGGAATGACCACTTTGATTAGCCTTCGTCATCATATCCATTCATGAATATGATCGAAGATATGTACAGAGGTTATCTGACGAAGGGAGGTCAATAGTTCAGTACCCGTCTCGTATCGAATGGGTAGTTGGAAGTGTGTGAGGAAGGACATGGCGAGGGAGTTGAAATCGTGAAAAGAGGCACGTGGTAGTTCAATATACCATTTTGTTGTGGAACCCATAAGTGTTCATTGAAAAATATGCAAACGTATAGAATCATCCATGAGGGATTTGGATAAACACCACAAATGGAAAGTCATCACATGATTGTTTGGGTCTTCTCCGGACTTTCCGTCGAATTTTGGGATATCAGAAGGAAGTTTAGCTGGAATAGCTGGCCAAACTGGAGAATGAAAAATGGGATCATTCGTTAACCGAGACAAGTCTGGAAGGTCTAGGGTTGCTAGAAAAGGTAGTTGTCGGTTAACCTGTGGGTAATACGGGTGTGGCATGGGGACACCAGTAGAGCCATACACTGGGTTATGCGGATAATTGTAACTAGTGGGCCCTCTTGTATAAGGTTGGTGAGGACCAGGGTACACAGGATTTGAGGTGTTTTGAGAAACATGCGTGAGCGGAGGATAACCGGATGGGTTTTGAGGATTATAAGCTGGATTTGGCATTTGTCCATAAGGGGGTTGTTGTGGAGCTTGAGAATTGTGTCCTGCCAAGAACTGTGGATTTCCTGGAAAAGGGATGTTCCACGGATTGGGTGTGGTAGACACATTTTTTCCATACGGTTGATGGTAGGCTCCAGATTGAGGCTGCCCCCCAGCATGAGGGTGCCCTCCAAATGGAAGTTGTCCTCCAGTGGGAGGATGCCCCCCAGCTTGAGGTAGAGTTCCTGGAATTTGAGAACCAAACATAAATGACTGACCGGTACTACTGAATGGATTAAGACCACCAAGATCAGTCCCTCCAGGTTGTTGGATAGGTATCGAACTTCTCGGCATAACCTGGGTAGCTATGGCAGTGGTAAAATTCAGTGCTCTGTACCCAAAACGAAGTGATGATGTAGGTCTTGGTGTTGCTAGTGTGCCAATTACAGCTTGGCTAACCACCGCATTACCGGCAGGGATAGTCGGAATGTGAGGGACCATTGTGGAATGGGCCGTCTGGAGAGGAAAAGTAGACCTTGGGGCAACGAACGATGCGTTCGGACCAATGGATGGTGTGGTCGTAAAAACGGTTATACCAGTAAAATGGTTTAGGGGCACGGTGTAGGTAATAGGCGCATCGACACCTATTCCTGCTCCATAAAGATCCCACACCATGTGTGGTGGACTTCGAAAAATGTCTACGGTCCAAAAGGGGTCGTCGGCTAAAGGGTTTGAATGAGACACAGTCGGAATGTCAGAAGGATTGACGATGAAAAATTCACCAACTGAATTCAGTTGGAGGACACGTCGTTCATATCCCTCCAGAATGCGGAAAGATTCCGGAGACTCTGAAACAATTCGAAAATTCTCTAAAGGAGTGGGAACTTCTTCTTGGGAAGTTGTAGTGTCTTGAACCTCGCTCTGTTGAGGAGATTCCTACGTAGAATGAGGGGGTAAAGGGGTGTTCCCTTCCATATTTTCTAGAGGAATTCCCTGTAGCCTCCAGGAACGGCATGGAGGGTTGATGTTGGCGAAAAAGAGTCGGTGGAAAAGATCTATGGCCAACTACTGAAAAGAAACAGCATACGCTAATAGAATCTAAGAATCACAACCAAGCAAACAGGACCTTCTCTCGATGACCGTACTAGTTGGTGATGAAATCCAACGTCACGTGATCAAGTCAAGAAGGGGCGGGGATATGGTGGAACAGTTACAATGGAAACCTGTTTAACGGACTTATGCCTTGGTGCAAGCTTCCACGCAATAATTGTTGATTTACCCTCCAAGGAGCCCGAGTGAGTTTGACCAATGTCTGCTCCAGGTACAGTGAGACTTCCCTTCACTGTCACCTTGTGTAAGACCCTAAAGATTATGGCCACTAAGGTCACCAATTTGCATTCAGCCTCTGGGTGGGTACAGTCGACAATTCGATCTGAACGTACGGGCAGGGTATCTAGCCTGAAATCAAATTGAAAGGCTTCCACTCAGTAATTGTGGATTTACCTTTAAGCGATCCCCATAATACGATCTAACCACTACAATCAGTCAAACCACGAAGGGATAATCTTCGTATCTTTCCCGAATGCGACCTCGTGCGTAACCCCTGTGTGAGAGGGGGATCCCAGGCAGACTTATACGATAATTGGATTTGACTCTCCCTATATTAGGATGCTAATGTTTGTTTTGGAAACTTTGGAGAGTTATGCTCACAGCCTAATCCAAAGTACTAAGCCTAGTCTACTGTTGGTGGAGGATCCTAGAAAAGAAAATGTTCTAAATAGTTTTTTAATTAGCGTTCATTTTATAGTTGTTCTTTACTCAAAAGGGGTGCATGGAAGTGAAACGGATGGAATTATGACTCAGTCCCCAGAAAATGCATCAAAGATGATAAGCATTCATTTATTTTCGATGAACATCTATCTGAGGGAGAGAAAGAGAGTTCTTTTCACTAACAAGCACTAATAAGGAATGTCCTCAAACAAATTTTCTTCAATCAAATCCGATGTGGTGCTAAAAAAATTTGAAATACCTTCTAATATGCAAAATAAATCATGAATATGTCTCTTTATTGTTTGTATGTGAATAATGGTTAATTCAAAACAATGCTTGTCTTGCTAATTATCTTTTTGGATCGATGAAAATCAGAACAACACAAGCAGGTTTTGTACAAACAATACACCCTCTCGTTGTGATCAAAACAAGAAGTGAAAGAAAAGAAAAAATCAAAGAAAAATCAAGAACTTCACACCAAAATAAAAGTCAAAGAACAATGACCTTCACTAAAACTGAATGAAAAGATCCATAGGCTTCTGATGTCCTTCACCAGAGTTTTTTGCTCAGTCAAAGAGGAGAGAAAGACAATGCATGGGTTTCAAAACTCCAAACAGCAGAAAAACTCAAAACCAATAGTGAAGAAGGCTAAAAAATCTAAACAGCAAGGTGTTTTCTCCTCATAAGGAAGGATGTCACAGTCGAATGAGAAGAAGCATTGACTCACAGGGAGGCTCAGCAAGTGAAACACAGAGGTAAAACCCTAAAAAGAGCAACTCTGGAAAGTTTTTTGGCCAAAAGAGGGTTGGCGCTCTGGTGTAAAGGACACCAAGCATTATAGCACTCTGTGCAAAGCAGTCAAGGAGCGTTGGCACTCTGTTAACACATCCACAGGGGCGCCAGGTTCAAAAAGCTCCTAAAATGTCAAAAAAACCAAAAATTGCAGTCTAGTCTTGTCAATCAAGTTGAGTGTGATGGGGTAGGGAGTCAATCAGCTCATGAAATCAATCAAAGAGGGGTGAACCAGTTCTGAAAAAAATCAAGGGGTAAGACAAGGTCTATGAGGAGAAATCAAAACAAAAAGTTTCGATTCGAGGACTCCCCAACGGAGTCGCCAATTTCTGTTGTAGGAAAATCTCCCTGCGGACAGGTAGGTTGCCTCAAAGAGATAGACTCTTAACTCTAAGACAGAAAGTGCTTAACGTGGACACTGACTTCCTTTCAAATCTATACAACCTAATGCATGAGGAGGAAGGAGAACAAAAGTACCTTTTTATCGACGTTTGTCCCTGCACGCTCCAAGTTGAGCTCCAATCTTTCGCTCCTCGATGAGCTCTGTAGACAAAACAACAGTATGACCACTTCCTACTCTATTGATATTAGCTTGAAAATAGATCTATCTAACAGAGATAATTTTATGTAAGATCAGACACAAACTAGAAAGAAACAGTCCAAGTGTCTCATATTAATGAGAACAATGGCAGCAGTAACTTACAATCGTAGATGTGAATGTGACAGCTTTGTCAAGTCCCCTTTGTCTAACCCTTGCTCAAAAGATCCACTATCTGAATGACAGCAGCTTTGCTGATAACTCTCCTCCAGTTCATTGTGTGTTTCCTATGAGATCATAGGTTTCATGCTAGCAATTATTCCCCCTTTTCACCATCATAGAACATGCTTATATAGGTTAAGAGAGGCTTAACCTCTTGAGGTATCTTTAGGGTAGGTTGAGGAATTCCCTCCTTAGATCAGGGATCTTCTGATTGAACCAAGAATTCGAATGCAACTACCTTCCAAACTTGAAAGATCCTCCCCTTATTCTCCTCAACAAATCAACCACTGCCCAGATTAGACAGCGCTCCCTCAAAAGGGGCATCAAGGTGCTATAACGCTCCCTAGTAGGCTCTAGGGGAGCGCCATCACTTCAAATATGGGTAGCGCTCCTTTCAAGGGGTGATTTGGTGTTTATAACACTCCCCAGTACCTTGTGGGGGAGCACCAGCGCTCCCAAGGCTAATGTAGGGGAGTGCTCTCCCTTAAAACCCTAGTTTAAGAGCTCCTTTCAGGTGGCAAGAGATTCTTGACTTCAGTTGATCATTCTCCTTCCTCCAAATAAAGTGGTTGAGGTATTCTGAGTGCCTCCTTAGCATCGTCATCATGGCAGTATGCTTTGTTTGACATTTGCGACACTTGCGATAGTTGTGAGGAACATGCGGCACATGCAACACTTATTGAAGCGAGCAATATTGAGGTGTAACAATTATCACCAAACTAGCACATTACTCATGATTCCCTGATATCCTCCTCACTTCCCCTGTTTCAGTCAATTAACTGGAGACTGAGAGACTAGTTAACTCAAACTAGGTGGCAGTTTACTCCTGTAACTGTCGATGTGTGTCCAGATCACTCTAGACCACCATTATGGTGCATTGGATTCTCCTCCAGTGCACATTAGCTGAGTTATACAGCGTATATCATGTGTAAATTATCATTCATTCATTTGGTTAATGAAAATTCTTTTATTCTCACTCTCTCGTTTCTGTATTTTCTCATTTCTTTGCAACTATGTATGTATTTTTACTAGATAGATCTTATCTATGGAGGTTCATCCACATTGACAATATCTTCCACTAACAGAGCTTATTTTTTCCTCTTCTTCAATTCGGGAGGCCCTAACCCATTTTGTTGTTTTCCCATTATTCAACAAACATTGTTGGAGAAACTGCGAATAATACACAATGGATCACACACATAAGTCTAGGAAATAAGATCAAGGACTTCATCAAGCAAGTTCAGAAGAAGAAAAATTTCGTGCTTCGTACCCATATTTTGTGTTCTTTGATTGTGGTTGGTTTTTTTCTTGATTTTGTTAATAGATCATTGATCTGACTTGACTACAGTAAGTAGGAACTATCAATTTTACTTTTTCTTTAAAGATAGAGTGCACCACCAATTTTTCACCTTTTTTCAAAATCTAGGGAACATTGTGTGCACCAGATCAGCAAAGTCTTGTAGCATTCCCACTATACATAAAATTTATTAGCCTTTTTGTGGAATTTAATGCACAAAATACTCCTATTTTATAGTATCAAACGAAGTGGACCAAATATGTCATCTTCATCCTTGCAATTCAATGTGCACCAAATCGGTTTTCTACTTTCTTGGTATAACAAATTCCGTAGTCTAAACTTCTACGTTTTGGCTCTTTTCTCGTGTTTTTTCCGTTTAAATTTTCCTGGAATACGGTGAGAAATTGTTGGATCTGCAATTTGAGTGGCTAAGTCTATGTAATCCGAGTGCCTCGGGGTTTTTTCAGTACGCTAAATCCATTTATGTATTCATAAATGCAATTTAAACAACAAAAAATTATGGTTTTGTCGAAATTTATATCACCGGATTTCGACGAATAAGGCCAAAACGTAGAACATTTAGACAATGCCTATAACAAATAGATCATCTTCTTCCTTGAACAACTTGAGTGAACCAAAAAAATCCTCTGCTTCCCTACAACATTTTATGTGCACTGTTACCTCTCATGTCAACATGAGTGGTAAAAGGTCTTGCGCAGATCGGTGGTGTGATTCTAGCTTTCAAAAGGTTGGAGTGATTCTAGCTTTCAAAAGGTTGAATTGATGGTGGAGGTTGCTTCAGGGTATATCTTTGTCTTCACATATCTTCATCATGGTAATCACCTAGTCATTTTCACTTAGTTTTTTATGGTTGTTCTCTAACATGGTGATGCATTTAACTAGTTCTATTCATATTCATGTCATTTCAATAGTTTTACCTAGGTAAATTGTTTATTTCAACCATATTATAACTTTGCCTATGTAAAATCCACTTCCTACATACATTTTCACTACTTCTCACCATTTTACCTAGGTGATTTATGTTTCACATCACATCTTGACATTGTCTCTAGGAAAAGCCCTTAATTACACATGCATTCCACTTAATTCCATCTCATAGGAGGCACATCACATAATTAGCTTAAAATTTTTAAGTTTTACGTTATAATAAATTCTCAATTCTTATATTTTCACTTTTTCCAGTGTGAACACACCTAACTAGTTTATGATATTTTAATTAAAAATTTAAAATCATAAACCTTAAGGTTGAGTGTTTAAGTATTAGTCTACTAGCACTTTATTGTTCTAATTCTTCATTAAGAACTTTTCCCTAACTTTCATTTTCTAATTGGTCACTAGGAGTTATAATTTAAAGTCCATGTGGTACACATGAGACTAGCAACTCCCTCTTTTAACATGTATTGAAGTGAATACTAGCCTATTAATACTTAAATGTTATAATTGTCCATTGAGGCCTAACTCTCTAATTTTTATTCCTAAAATCACTAGGGAACATAACCTTATGTCCATGGGGCACACAACTTAAGTTAATACTTCTCCCTTTGGCACATATGTTGAGGCAAACACACATGACAAATATCCAATACGCAATAGCCTCGTAATATCCTTGTTTATGTGTCTCTGTGGTGTAGAGAATTTGGTGAGGGAGTGGATTGTTAAGGCACTTCGTAAGTGAAGTCATCAATTCGAAACCTCTGGGGACACCTCAAATCCATCCATGTTAAGGGCTTGTGCGGTCTAGGCTAGCTGCGATCCCCGGGTGATTTTGACGGCTTAGATGCCCCTAGGTCATGGCATCTCAGCCACAAGACAATCCCGCAAGTCAGGGATATTTAGATAAAAATATATATATATATATGAAATGTACACTTGACACTGAGAGGGGGGTCTAAATCAGTGTCTGGAACTTTTGGCTACTTTTCACACTTTCATAGATTAACTAAATTAATTGGATAAGATATGCAGTTCAATTAATTATTCATAAACATCTAAAACACAAATTGTATGAAGTAGATATAATATCTTTCTTTTATGTATTTAACTTGTATAAATACATATAAAATCAATCCTTTAATATCTTTGATTTCAACTGACTATGAGAGATCCAACTCTCGGATACAAGACCCATCTTTCACTTCTCAGATCCAACTGAGAAATGAGGAATCCGACCCTCATAACAAGTCTCATCTTGTTGATATCAGATCCAACTGATATGTGAGGAATCCAACCCTCATAACAAGACTCATCTTGTAAACAGGCACCAACCTGGTAGAATGAACTTCCATTCAATACATTATATATAAATATATTTAATCCCCCCAGATACTCTCTTCTCACCATTCTTTCTTGTTTATATAGTCTTCCATCTAGTGTGAATTTGAAACAATGTGTATTTTGGTATTGAACCATTGTACCTTTTCATTTAAATGATAATATTAAACTTCAAATAATATAATTTTTCCTTTTTATTCTTTATTCATAATGTTCATGATTTAACTCTCTTTTAATCATGACTGTGTATCGGTTCATTTTGTCCTCATGAGTTGATCATAGATAAGGATCGACTCATTATATCATTCTCATGCTTTTGTTGCGTCCTTAGTTCGCCAACAGATCATATTCGATCTTTTACTGATTCTCTGTATTGTTATGGTGTTACTTCTCTATCGAATTACTCTACCAACCTTGAGTTGTTTACAGAAATGAAATATGTATGAGGTGTTTCCTTCAACCCAATCTTCAAATGACCGTGAGCTCAAAAGCAAGGGCTTATCCATTTAAGTGTTTCTTCCTAGCGCTTTATTGTTCCACCCCTATTCTTCTACGTGGGACCGTATTCAAGCGTCTAAGGGCTTATGACTTCTATCCCCTTTAGATTATTTACCTTATCACGTGACCGGTGTTAGAACCATGTTCTCCAGTACTTCATCCTTCGGGACTTCGGTATTTTGCAGTCATTCAATCCTCCTGGAGTATATTTCTCCAAAGTGCGTATATTGTATTCACTAGTAGATTAGACAGTCAATATTAATCTTTCGTTGGATGGATGATCCTAGCTTATCCAGAGGCTTCAAACAAATCAACAGTCATGACTTAATCTGCAGTTGAGTGGATGATTCTTGTTCACTTCGGGACTTCTATATGACCACAAACAGTGGCCAGGTGTTAAGCCAAACATGTGCTTAATCACTTATCAAAATCAATGATCGTGTTTTAATTAGACATTGAGATGGACGTCTATTATTTACTCTGAAGCTTTGAAGATTCAGGACTCCGGGATATTCAAACTCTAAGATAGTTCAATCCCTCCGGACTGATTACCTATCAAATAAGTCATAAAACGGTGATGACCGCTTGATGTCGATTAAAACCTTCGCCTATGCTATCCTTCCACTATGTTTGATCAACGATTGAGAACGCTCCCGAAGTAGATCAACGGTTAGCATCACTTCGAGATTTACACTTACTTTATCCTTCTGTCACATACCCACAATTGAAATCAAAAACTTTTGCCGAATTCTCGAGGATCAGAATCCCCGAAATACCTATAGGGGTCTAGCGTAGAATAGTTCCTTCCTTGTCCACCTCGATGTGATCGTGGGTCATGACCACGGGTTGAACAAGTATGGTTTCCTTTCTCTCTTCTCGTCTCAATGCTAACAGAGCATCGAGTCTTTCGACTCTGCAAACTCCGAATGTCGAACTGTCAAAGAGGCTTCGATCAGCAATTAGCCCCCTGGGCTATGCCTTAGTCCACAGGTCCTTTTCAGTAGCTCCCCTGTGCGAATAGCACTAGGCGCAAGCTCCACCTTTCCCAAGCGACCACAGTGCTATGACCAAGGCCTAGTCCCAAAGGTGCTTGTCACAACTCACCATCTCGCGAGTTCGCGAGTCGAAACTCTCGACTCTTCCTTCCCAATCTTGCAATACCCGAGATCACGAAATGGGTATAGCTCCTTTCTGTCAGTGCCTTCCATGCATGACCACTGGATAGGCTAAATTCTAGCACCTCTTGCTACTCGCAACCTCGCAGGTTGAAGCGTTGAGCTCTCGTGCTCTTTTTCTTCGAAATGCCAAGACACGAAAGTCAGCAATGGTTGACTTCCTCTTTTCACTTCTCACAAATCGCAACCTCGTGAGTTGGAGCGTTGAGCCTTCGTGCTCCTATCTCGCGAATCTCTAAGATGCGAGAAGTCAACAGAGTGTTGAACCCTTTTCGGGCGATGCGTGCCCACCTGTCGATCGCGCGGGCCCCACCTGATGGATGTGCCACATGTTCTCACGAGCCTCGGCTCTCGGCACTTCATGACTTCTATGGTCGAAAGTGACCCCTTCCAACCTTCGAACCCCCGAACTCCCGATATACGATATCACCACGGAGTTCTACTCCAACGGTCCTCCCGTTCCTGGATCCAACGGGTCAGATTTTTCTCCTCGCCAATTCGCACTGTGTGACTTCATGAGTTGGAGCACCCAACTCTTGTGCTCTCTTATTGCAAAACCCTGAGATGCGAGATACCGAACTCAGACCTCTTCGGGACTGCCCCGACCCTAACCACCTTGCAAACCTGCAAGATCCAACGGCTATCGGTTATTCACCACTTCTGTCTCGAAGTGTCTCCACCCTCCATACAACTTCTCCCATGGCTGCTTCTACGGCTTAACTCCCTCGCAAATCAGTACTATCTAACGAACCACGACATTTCAGTACTTCTCTATGAAGTTTCTCTGTCGTCCATTTCTGCACGCGTCTGGTCGTACATTTTTGACAACCCAGGTCTATTTCGCTCCAGCTAATCTAATGGAAATCGTAGCTCCTCCTTGAGCATGTGCTTCTCTTCCTTCTCCTTGGAAGATTTCTTAAGTATCAAAGGTCTCAGCCTTTACTTCTCTTCTGCGATCTCTGTAGCTAAGGCTCTATGCACAAAATGACACTATCCCTCCCGAGCTTCTCCTCTCTAAAACCATGAAAGATTTCCTTGACCTCTGTGATTCCTACAGGGTTTGTGTACACGACAAGGTGTTGACTGTCCCCCTCAGATGGACAGTTGTGATTCTCTCGCAACTTCGCCACCCTCGAAGTTGAAAGACTTCCCTCTATGACTCTCGATGTCTGAATCCCCGATATGGGTGATTTCGCGACACGTGTCCTCCCTCCAACGGACGTCTCAGGTTCTTTCACTATTTCAGGACTTCTGATGTCGAGTGCCCAGACTCTCATCCTCTGGACTCCCGAACACCCAAATGCCAAAATCCCGATACGAACTCCTTCTCGGGACTTTCACTTCTGTTGTTCTTCACGTGAGGTTTAAACCTCGTGCAACTCTCGACAGATCCAACGTCTGTCGGCTATTTAAACCAATATCTGACAGCTCAGACCTGACTCTCCATTTCATCGTTCCTAAGCTGCCTAGACACGAATCCAATGTCCAGATTCATTCACAGACCCTGGGGATCTACGATCCCGATTCCTTCGCTACTCGTGAAGATAAAGGAAAAAGGGTTAAGGCATTTAACACCCTCATTTATTCCTTCAATCTAACGGTCATGAATAACCACAGATCTTCTAACGGGATCTCATCCGTTGATCGATACTTATTCTTCGAATCCTCAAGGGATTTTGTGACTTCTGCGCCTCTTAAGAGTCTTTGCATACAAAGTGTTACCTCTTCTGAGCTTTTAAAAAAGGGTGTCTCTATGGGGAGGTTTATCCAGGGTATCACCTGAGACGGCTAAGGGCATAGATTTCCCGAGAAACGGCTTGAATTCTGAATTGATTCAATGTGTGTATATACATATAAATCTATTTATAAACATAAGCCATACGTGGCCCTTCCATTATAAGCATGCAACCACCATTTATGAATCAAAACACTACACAGGCAGTCTTATACTCAAACCATTCATAAAACTGCACAGACTAAGAGCATATATGTCAACATATAAATTTCACGATGCAAGATGTAAAACACTTATCAGAAATAGCACCAGAGGTGAGTGAAACTGTTGAGAGGGGTGCTCGTTTCCAACCAACCATAAGCTCAACGATTCTGATAGGATTTACCACTAGCCACCCCCGAGCTGAGACCACGATGCTGCGAGACTGCATCTCTGTTTTCCAGTGACCGAGAATGAGGGTTACTCTCCCCCTTCTCTGCTATCACTCACTTTGTGTTTTCCATAGTTCTCTTCCTCCCCTCGCGTCTGCCCCCTTCTTGCTTCTCCCTCATGCCTTTTCCTCTTGCGAGGTTGCATGTGGCGCGATTTCTCTCACACTAGTCAGACCTGATGGCTCTATGGATGGGAGGTTCACCCCCCCCCCCCAATCCCTCATTACTCATGAGGATCCCTCTACCTACCAATCCTGGTGAGTCATTTAATTCGAGGCCAGCGAGCCGCTCTTGGTTCTCTGAGCCAGTGAAGTCCAAATACGGTATTGGTTTCGATGGAAGTTAATGCCACCTTTCCAGGTGCCTTCCACCACCTTTCTTCATCCATCGTGGTCTCTTTTTCAGCATATCCCCTCTCAGGAGTCCTGCAATATATATATTCATAATATTATTCACATTCATCGACCTTTTTCACAAGGTCCATTCACATCACACATTCACATTTTTGAGTTTGCCACAGTTCTTGGCCAGTATAGTTATTTTTACAAACTGGGGGAAACAGGGTATTACAATTCCCTCTCCCTTAAAGGAACATCGTCCTCAATGTTCTTATCTATCAACATGTCACATGCATGTACAGAAGTAAACAAAATCGGATATGCCTGTCTCATGGCATCCTCCATTTCCCACGTAGCCTCATCTGGGCCAAAATGTCTCCACTATACCTTGACATGTGCAATGGTTCGGTTCCGGAGCGGGGTTTCCTTTCTGTCCAGTATGCACTAAGGTTCTGGCAGAAATTCTCCCTCCAGTTCCACCTGGATCACAGACCAGTCAATTATATGATTAGCATCATGTACATATTTCTTCAATAATTAAACATGGAAAACATTATGTGCTTTTACTGTGGGAGGAAGTGCTAGCCTATAAGCTATAGGTCCCACTCTATCTAGAACCTCAAAGGGTCCACAATACCAAGGTGCCAACTTGGCACAAGCTCCCATTTTCAAGGAACTCTTCCTGGGCCTAACTCTGAGATATACATGATCTCCCGCTTTGAACTCTCTTGGAGTTCTCTTTTGGTCGGCATAACTTTTCTGTCGGTTCTGAGCAACCTTCAGGTTTTGTTTTATCTAAGTCACATGTTGTTCCATTTCTTTCAACATGTTGGGTCCAAAAGAAATCCTTTTTACATGATTACTCCAACTGACTGGAGTGTTACACAGTCTACCATAGAGGGCTCTGAAGGGGCTCATCTTCAAGGATGTTTGGTAGTCGTTGTTGTAGGCGAACTCTACCAGTGTCAGTTAGTCTTCCCACTTCTTGGGTTGATGCATTACATGCATTCTTAGCATGTCTTCAAGTATTCGGTTCACTCGTTTTGTTTTTCCATCGGTTTGAGGGTGATAGGCAGTGCTAAACAGCAATTTGGTCTCTAAGCCATCCATCAATGATTTCCAAATGTTAGAAGTAAATTTGGTGTCTCTGTCAGACACAATCTCTTTTGGCATACCATGCAGTCTGAATATCTCCTTCATGAATACCTAGGCGATGTCTATTGCCTTGCAAGTCGACCTGACGGGGATGAAGTGAGAAGACTTGCTCAATTTATCCACCACCACCATAATGGCATCATTTTTTTTGTTTGAGGTTGGTAATCCAGTGATGAAATCCATGGAGATGGTTTCCCATTTCCATTCTAGGATCGGTAAAGGTTGCAATAATCCTGCTGGGTGTCGATGTTCTGCTTTAACTTGTTGGCACTTTATGCATTTGGCTAAGTACTCGGCTATGTATTTCTTCAATCCAGGCCAATAAAATGGTTTCCTCGTGCCAGTGATCATTTTCTGGTATCCTGGATGACCTGAGTAGGGTATTTTATGTAGTTCATCCATAATGAACCTCTTCAAGTCATCACAATCTGGAATATAAAATCTACTTCTGTAAGTGAGCAAACCTCCTTCGGTCTTCTGGTAGCCTTCATATTTTAATCCTGCGAGTTCTTGTTGTAGGTACATGGTCACGGTCCGAATGAAGGGATCTGTTTTTTGTGCATTTTTTATTCTTTCCTTGACATCTATCTCGCAGGTGCTCACTGCTACTAGGTGAATTGTTTTCATGCTTATGCTAAGGGCATTGGCCACCCTATTTTCCTTTCCTTTAATGTGTTTGATCTCGAAATCAAACTCGCTAAGGAGGGCCATCCACCTAACTTGTCTAGCATTGATCTTTGGTTGATCAAACAGGTATCGCAATCCACAGTGATCTGTCATAAGTACAAATTTTCTTCCCAGGAGGTAATGCCTCCACATTTTCAAGGCATGCACTATGGCATCCAGTTCTAGATCATGGGTCACATAGTTGACCATGCTCGTTCAATTTTCGGGATTCATAGCAAATCACACTTCCTTTTTACATAAGGACTCCTCCGATCCCTTCCTTATAGGCATCTGTGCACACGAGGAAGTCAACTTCTGGATCGGCGATCTTTATCACGGTCAGTAGATGTTTCAGGGTTTGAAATCTTTCTTCACATTTCTGTGTCCACAGGAATTTTGCCCCCTTCTTCTGGAGGGAAATGATTGGACAACCAATCTTGGAGAATCCTTTTATAAATCTCCTATAGTATCCTGCTAATCCCATAAAGGATCTTACGTCTGAAACATCCTTTGGGGTAGGCCATTCCATGATAGACCTAATTTTTTCAGGGTCTACCACTACTCCTTCTTCGGAGAGAACATGGCCTATGTAATTTATTTCTTTCTCGAAGAATTCACATTTGCTTAATTTGGCATAGAGCTGATGATATCTTAGCACTTGTAGTACAAGTCTAAGATGCTCTTCATGCTCTTTTCTGTTCTTGGAGTAAATTAATATATCGTCAATAAAAACAAGCACAAATTTGTCTAGGAATTTGTTGAGTACATTGTTCATCAAGCACATAAAAGTGGCAGGGGCATTGGTCGACCCAAATGGCACCACCACAAACTCATAGTGACCATACCTCGTTCGGAAAGCAGTTTTATGGATTTCTTCACCCTTGATTCGGACTTGATGGTATCTCGACCTCAAATCAATCTTTAAGAAAATAGACACACCCCCCAATCGATTGAACAGGTCATCGATCCTGGGCAAGGGGTACTTGTTCTTTATGGTTACCTCATTGAGTTGCCTATAATATATACACATTCTAAGGGTATTGTCCTTCTTTTTCACGAAAAGGAATGCTGCTCCCCATGGAGACACGCTGGGTCGAATATAGCCTTTATCCATCATTTCTTTTAATTTCATCTTGAGTTCAACTAACTCAGGTGTGCTCATCTGGTAGGGTGTCCTAGACACTAGCACCGCTCCTAGTGCAAGTTCTATCGAGAAGTCTATGTCCCTTCTCGTAGGTAAACCCGGTACCTCTTCCAGAAACACATCTCTGTATTCTCTCAGGATAGGGTGATTGTCAAGGCTTGGTTTGTCACCTTCGATTGTTTTCAACACCTGTATTGCATATAGGGGACATCCCTTTCGACAATACTTTCTCATTTGCAGAGCTGATATTTGTCTCACTGAGACAGGTTTTTGGATCCTTTGAAGGGTTATCTTTTTCCCTTCTTTACTTACACATTCTAAGGTTTTGTCGTAACAGTCCAATCTGGCTTTATGGGCGGCTAGCCAGTCCATACCAATCAGCAGATCATATGATCCCAATGGTAATAAGTTAAGGGTTGTTTGGGTGGGGAATTCACCCAGCATTAATTGGCAGGCTAGTATGACCTCTGCCATCCTCCTTTTGGTGCCAGTGGCTAACTGTACCAACCATGGCTTGGTATGTTTTTGTGGCTGTAGTTTACACTTATCAACAGCTTTAGAGGCTATATAACTCAAATTTGAACCAAGGTCAATTAAAACAAACACTAGATGGTTGGAAATCATACCTTCTATTTCCACTACTAAAGCTTGGTGGTCGGCTTGGTTATTATCCAAGGCTGTATAAATTTGTGGCTCACTCCTGGCCACATAATTGACGGTAGTAGCTTCTTGGATGTTATAAATCCGCCGACTATTCTGTTGTCGGTGTGGGTAGTCTCTCAGGAGATGTTCTTCTCCGCAACCCCGGCATTTCAAAGGTTCTCTCTTTGGGTTATCAGTCTTCACTGATATGGGTCCAAAAGTTTTATTTCCGCTCAAGGAGGGAAAATTCTGCTGGTGCATACTCCGGGCTGGAAAGTTCATGGTGCATACTCCGGGCTGGAAAGTTCATTCTTGGGTTCTTCTTGTAGTTCTTAAATCCTGGGGATTTAATTCCCCTTTTCTGAAATCTTGAACTATTCTTCTGTTTCCATCCTTCGCGAGGTTCTGCTCGATGCCCAAACTGTTCATGACAATAGGTTGCCTTTCAAATAATGCCTTCTAGAGTCTTTGGCTCATCAAATTCAATTCTATTCCGATAGTCCTTAGGTAGTCCACTGATGAAGCGTTGCACCTTTGCCTTTTCCGCCTTGATATAGGGTACATACCTCAACAAATCGAGGAATTTGTTGACATAT
>ML782469.1:48605-77191 GCA_009831015.1 Picea engelmannii | reverse complement strand
AGATTGACTTTGGGACGTCTCCCTTGGACTTGCCCTCCTAAATAGAAAGAGCCCCCCATCGAGGTGACAGTGGGTGGGGAAGCTCCTGTTACGCCGGTTTCAAAGCCCTTGGCCCTTTCCTACAAACCGTGCGATAACAGGTCTCTCTTGAAGAATTGGAGTATGGCTTTCTACGAGGAAAAGGATCCCTTGTTGGTGCAAATAGAAAATGATCACAAAAGCTTTATAGAATTTATTGATGATTTTCAAGCAAAATATTGTAATCTTAATCATGTAGATCTTGTAAATGAAATATTTTCATCATACAATCATGATGTATCATCTTTAGAGGATGAAGGAATGGTTCCTTTGTTGGTTCAAATGAAAAAATACCATAAGTGGTTTGTAGCTTTTATAAATGATTTTGAAAGAAGATATTGTAACTAAATATTGTAAATGAATGTAATGAGGATTATTGTCGCCCCCCTATGCCATATAAGTGTGGGGTGTCATATTTAGAATCTCTTTGGATTATTGAAGCTAGAGGGAAAAAATAGGCATCCATGTCATATAGCATTGAAGATCATGTTGAATACTTTTTTCAAGAGCCACCTCTTGAGGACCAAGCATATTTTGAAGACCAAGTATCACAAGATCTTAGTGAAGATGAAGATGAAGAAATCCATCACGCAATTGAAGAAGAAGAAACATTTTCTTCCATTCATAGAAAAGCTTTGGTAAGCTCCACTTTCTTTCAAAATTTTGAATTTAAGGACAGTACATTATTTCATGATTTTGAAGAGAAATTGAGTTCAGATTTTGCTTCAACACTAAATGAAGATATGGGAAACCATGAAAATAACATACACTTTTATAAAATTATATCATAATATGGATGATAGATATTGGGAATTTATGAAAGACCATATTTATGATTCATTTAGGGAAGGAAGTGTGGATTATGATTTTATTGGGCAATGTAATATAAGATAAGTAAATGGGGATAATCTTCATGCACATTCAAGAATTTGTGTAGAATGTTTCTAACAACATTCACATGCTAATAATTCAAAAAATATCAGAATTGTGAAGAATCTAACTCAAGAAATTTCCAGCCATCATTAGCTTTCAATGTTGGTGATTTTCCATGTGATTTACATGCTAGAAACTACATTTTGTATGCTGGAAATTGTAGGGGACAAAAAAATAAACCTATAGAAATAAGTTGCAGAAATTTCCATTCTTCATATATGGACCAACAACTTATTACATGCATTCAGGAAACATTTTCCAAATTCGAAATTTCACCACGTAATGTATCTTCATGCTCTTTCCAATACAATTTTGTAATAGAGAAGTCTGAAAATTGCATTCTTGAGAATAATTATAATGTTCTTATGTGTGATGATGTAATGTATTCTCAAGATGAGTATTGTAGTCCTATCCAACTTTGGATAGAAGAAATATGCAAAATTGCATGCCATTTTGGGCGTAAATATGATGTTTAAGCTCTCCTCTATGATGATTTAAACCTTGTTTTTAAGGGAATTCGAGCTCATATATATATAATGTTTGATGTTTCCATCTTTTGGTTCATAACCAAACACAAAGGAATGACTATGTATGTAAACAAAGAGCTAAGGTGGCTCTATTGGTTGTATGATTACACCTAGCCTTTATATTTTGCTCATGTAGAGTAGGAGTAGGAAGAATAATCCTTTGAAAGACATTAGAGTACAAAAATAAACTCTCTATTATGAGCATTTATTTCATGCATTTGGGCATTGTTGGCTAGTGCCTTACTTGTAAAGTCAATTTTAATGAAGTTGTAATAAATTTGGATGTGGTGTTTGAGGATGAGACTTAGACCATCTCTCCACATGACCCTCTTCTTTCTTCCTTTTTCTTTACAAGTACAACTAGAAATTCTTACGTTTTCATGCACTCTTCTCCTAAGAGTACATGTCCTAAAATAGGATCCAATTGTTACCCCTCATGTCAACATGAGTGGTAAATGGTCTTGTGCAGATTGATGGTGCGTTTTTAGCCTTCAAAAGGTTAGAATGTTAGTGGAGGTTGCTTCAGGGGTATATCTTTTTCTTCACGGATCTTCATCATGGTGGTCACCTAGTCACTTCCTAGTCACTTTTACTTACTATTTTATGATTGTGACCCTCTAACATGGTGATGCATTTACCTTTTCCATTCATATTTATGTCATTTCCATAGTTTTAGCTAGGAAAATTGTTTATTGCAAGCATATTATAATTTTTTCCTAGGTAAAACCCACTTTATACATACATTTTCACCGCTTCTCGCCATTTTACCTAGGTGATTTATGTATCACATCACATCTTGACATTTTCTCTATGAAAAACCCTCAATTACACCTACATTCCATCTCATAAGAGGTGCATGGCATAGTCAGCTTAAAATTCCTAACTCTTACCTTATAATAACTTCTCAATTCTTATATTTTCACTTTTCCAATGTAAACACACCTAACTGCTTTGGGATATCTTAATTACAATTTTAATATCCTAAACCTTAGGTTGAGTGCCTAAGTATTGGTCTAATCCTTCATTGTGACCTTTCCCCTAAGTTTCACTTTCTAATTGGTCACTAGGAGCTGTAACTTAAAGTCCTTGCAGTACACATGAAACTAGGCACTCCCCTTGACATGTATTGAAGTGAAATACTAGCCTATGAATACTTAAATGTTATAATTCTCCATTGAAGCCCAATTCCATATGTTTTATTCATAAATTCACTAGGGAACATAACCTTATGTCCACATGGTACACAACTTAAGTTGTTACTCCCCCCTTTGGCACATATATTGAGGCAAAAACACATGAAAAAAATCCAATTCGACATAGCCTCTTAAAATCCTTGTTCACATGTGATAGCCTTTTTATGATACATCTTTATCCTTTGACCCAAGTTTTGAGGATTTATTTGGTCTGCATGTTTCACTAGGAGCTTCTTACCCATGTGCCCTAGGGTTTTAACCCTCCACCTCATCCATCCAACTCATCCACCCTATCCACTCATACACATGTCCCTAGGTGTTGCACTCCACTAAGAGAACAAATCCACTTTGTGCACATGTTAAGTGACTAGTTAGGAGGTTTTACTAGTCAAAGGGCATCCATTTGCACATATTTTGAGGAGATGATATGGATATGATGAAGACTCATTTGCACAAGTGTCAAGGGCGCGCTAGTGGAGGAGATATTTTATTGATTAGAGCCAAGTCAAAGTGGACAAAGTGCAAGAAACAAAGGTGTATTAGTTCATAAAGGAATATTTATTATTTTTTGGTCAAAAAGGTTCTAGAAGAAGCACTTAAGTATCTACACATAGCATTGGCATCCATTTCTAGAAGAGCACCCTCATAAATGAGGCTTTACAGATGGAAAAACACTCATTTTTGGAAATTCACCCTATCAAGTAATATTATTATTTGGAGGTGGTTATTTCTAGGAAAACACCTTCATCATGGAGTTTTACACTTCGCATTCATGCACACTTGTTGGAAATTCGCCCTTGCTATTTGACCAAGCCTTTTATCATTATTTTACACATGAGGAGGACAAATGGCACCTAGATTTTGCTTTTGCATGAATATAAGGATGGAAGAAGGAAACATGTGGCACTAAAACCATCTACAACATTGTATCTGAGCATTTTTCTATGGGCTCTTGTTCAAATTCTCCCCCGTAGTTAGTTATATTTTCTTATGAAAATATTATTTTATTGGAGAGGAGATTTGAGCTAAAACATATATAAAGGTTTTCTCTCTACATTTTGTACATGAATTGGATTAGTTGGAGAGTAATGGGAAAAAATGTTTCTCATCTTTTGAAAGCTATTGTATAATCTTGTCTATTCTTTAGTGTTTGTTCAAGGGTATAGCCGAAGATAGATTGTACATTGTATGTTTTTAGGAAGAAAGGAGCTCCTATGACATCAAACAAATGCATCTGAGGTAATGGACGTTGTTTATCTCATATCTTTTGTCATTTTCTTGGTTTAAATCATTGTTTAGAATATAGAAATTTTAGGATTATATCATTCACTTTGTTCTAATTAGAGTACTTGTTGTAGTACTTAGGCTAAATCTATTTTCATATTAGCCTTCCTTAGAAACCTTGTAGTGTAACAAGTATCTAAGTTTGAAGCTCATGTAGCAATCCTTCATGGTGTTGGTGACTTCAAGTACTAAAGATGCATGAACAACATTTGAGTTAGATCAAGTGGCCCCCCATGGCCCAAGCAAGATAGGCATTGGTCTCCCATTCATCACCCCAAACCCATGTTTTACATTTACATCTCTTTTCCATCACAATTGTGGCTAGGTTCTCTTTACTCCCACTCCTACTACATGAAGTGAGCCTAGTTAACCTATACATAAGCCCCCCTTGACTAGGAAACTTTTCCTGAGTTTGAAGTGCAAAGGAGAGTTGGTGAGGTGACAGTGGCCAACCTCCCGAGTTCCACAAGGCTAGTGCCCATCTTTGGGACTTTGAGAAAAAGTGTTGGTTTTTTATGCAAACGAGCGACCTCTCGGTCTCTGGATCTTCCATAGGAGCCGGAATGGCTCTCAGATCTCTGTTGGATCCTTCTCTGACGCATACAGGCCCTTTCGTTCTGTTGCAGGCCCCAAAAAAATCTCGTTGGGCACTTTAAACTAAACCCCTTTATCCTTTGACTTAAACCACAAGCGCTAGCCCTTTTTATCTCGACGGAATCGCATGTGACCGTGGGCTAGAACCAAGCGCTGGCCAAAAAGGCGCTATCGGAGTTTCTCATCGATGTTTCCTATAACGCACACTTCTAATTACTTTGAATCGTAACCNATGCATGAACAACATTTGAGTTAGATCAAGTGGCCCCCCATGGCCCAAGCAAGATAGGCATTGGTCTCCCATTCATCACCCCAAACCCATGTTTTACATTTACATCTCTTTTCCATCACAATTGTGGCTAGGTTCTCTTTACTCCCACTCCTACTACATGAAGTGAGCCTAGTTAACCTATACATAAGCCCCCCTTGACTAGGAAACTTTTCCTGAGTTTGAAGTGCAAAGGAGAGTTGGTGAGGTGACAGTGGCCAACCTCCCGAGTTCCACAAGGCTAGTGCCCATCTTTGGGACTTTGAGAAAAAGTGTTGGTTTTTTATGCAAACGAGCGACCTCTCGGTCTCTGGATCTTCCATAGGAGCCGGAATGGCTCTCAGATCTCTGTTGGATCCTTCTCTGACGCATACAGGCCCTTTCGTTCTGTTGCAGGCCCCAAAAAAATCTCGTTGGGCACTTTAAACTAAACCCCTTTATCCTTTGACTTAAACCACAAGCGCTAGCCCTTTTTATCTCGACGGAATCGCATGTGACCGTGGGCTAGAACCAAGCGCTGGCCAAAAAGGCGCTATCGGAGTTTCTCATCGATGTTTCCTATAACGCACACTTCTAATTACTTTGAATCGTAACCTAAAAAATCCAGTCACGAAGCAGTCTAACCGACACCTGCAAGTCTTATCTCGTCCTTCCACTTGCTTTGACCTTTTAACGATCGGATTTTCTTTGTCCGTGATCGGACGGTTGTCGACACTTCCCTTGGCTTTGAGGATCAACAATCCTAGTTAGATCTGGGCTCCCCAAATCAACGGCTCTCGGAGTTCGGGATGATAAAACTCCAACACCATTTGTTCCTCCGAATGGTCGACTCCGATCAACGGTTTGGATTAGATCTTTTGGCAACCGCTCAATGCCTCAATCGACGCCTATGATTAGATCTGGCACTCCCCAGATTGACGACTCTCGGAGTTCAAGTTTGTATAACCCAACGATGACAATAACCCGAATGGCCCACACCGATAGATAGTTAGGATTGATTTGCAATGATCAACGACTCTCGGGATTCGGGGTCATAATAACTCCATGACGACTCACACCCCGATTGAACTATCCCGATCTATGACCAAGATTAATTCGGCCTAATACAAATGGATCTCGACCGTACGTTCCTTCTAACAAGTATTTCTCCAATCTTTAAGCTCCCACCTTGGAACTTCTACGACACTTTCTCTCCTGAGCTTTGTCCCTTTCTAATGGCTCCCCTACGCACACTTTGCATTGCTCCTCCTCTTCACTCAGGCTTATAAAAAGTTTGTCTTCTGCACACACTTTGCGCGAACTCCTACTAAGCTTTGGACTCTTTAAAGGTCCATCTGCGCACTCCTTGTGCTTGCTCTGTGCATACTTTGCACTATTTCTCCTGAGCTCTCAAACACTTCAACCAAAATGTTGGTGCACTCCTTGCACAGGGTTACTATCCATCCTAAGCTTGTAATTTCTCTGAACTTCAAAGGGGCTTGGCCCTTTGTTCCTTCAAACAACTCATTGTGCCCTCCTGGCACCTATACTCTTCCTCCTGAGCTTATGAACAATGTTAAAGTGTTCCTTCATCGCCCTCCTGGCACTTTGTGCTCTTCCTCCTGCGCTTTACCAGCACTTTGACAAAGTGTTGGCTTTGTGCACTCCTTGTGCTCGCTCTCTTGAGTCCAGGACTTCAAAGACTCGTCTGCGCACTCCTTGTGCTTACTCTGTGCATAGTTACACTATTTCTCCTAAGCTTGACAGACCCTTAGACTTGGTCCCTAACGCACTCCTTGCGTTGAATTCCTATCCCTTCTAAGCTTATGACTAGTTCTGGTGTTCCCACTTGGCACTCTCTCCTGAACTCAAAACTGAGTTCTTGTGCACTCTTTGTGTTGGCTTTTCAGATTTCTCCACTAACTCTGATGTGCACTCCTTGCACAGCCTCGAGAGCCCAGAACACTCAGAAATACACACAGGCAAGGAATTTTATCTATTCCTACAAAGAGGAACGTTTAAGCATTCATGTATTCACAAACATTTAGTAAACATTCAGAAAAAAAATACTCAATCACACAGATAATACACACATTGGGATACAGATGCAGGGAAATATGTTTTTCTATTAAATCTGAATGTCTTTTACAATGTTTACAGTATTTACAAGACTGGACTGCAACAGAGTCTCAGTTATTTTCCTCTCCTCCTCTCCTGAACTCTCCTAATCTACCCAGAGAGAATAATTTATTTCAATACATTGATTCTCATACAAAATAAGCGCTTCTCGAACCTTCCTAACCTAATACATTAAATTACATTTAATTGACAACTGACCCGAATCGGATCTAGATTCATCTACTTGTCAACCATTAAAGGTGACTTACATTATCCTTACGCAAATTCAATGGCTCTGCTTTCCTCGAGCCTTACAATCTTAATTACATTAAATTTGGGATTTAAGACAAAATGAGAAGGTTGTGCCCTCTCTCCTTGGGATCTGCTCCATCCCTCATGTGTTGTTGCGCTGGTTGCTAACTATTCTGTTGAGTGGGAGCGATGCTCATGCATCAGATTCCTCTGCTGAAAAAAATCATGAGCTCATGCTCATGGCTCCCCTGTTGTTGCTATTGAGGTCCTCCTGGATCCCAAACTCCATTCCAGAGCTCCTCATCGACTCCTCTGGCTTTCTGTTGTTGTTTCTCTTGTTGTTGTCCCGCTACTGTTGCAAGCTCTCCTCCTGGTTTCCAAATATTATGTTGCAGGGATCCATCAATCTTACCACTACAGTATTCTCTTTTCAGCCTCCATCTGTTGCTAACTGTCTCCTTTGTTGATCTCATAATCAACTTTCTTTTCTCTTCAATCTCCATGTCCATCTTATCCATGGGTTGGTTCCTCTCCTGTAGTCTACTATGTTGATGCTACATATCCTCTTCTTTATCAATCTCCAACTTGACTTGTTGGATGAGCCTCCTCTGGTTCATTATCCTCTCCTCTAGAGATTCAAGCTCCTTGGATAGATCAACAAAATCCATGTTGTCTTCTCTCTCTTCTGCTGCAAATTCCAATTCTGCAATTATCTTTTGTTCTTCTCCCTTGTTGCAATCCATGAGCATTTCCTCTGAATGCTCTTCTTCTCTCCTCCTCCTATCTTCTGAAATGACAGGCTTTGTGGGCTATCTTTCAGCCTCCTTACAAACAACATCTTCATTGGCCTTTCCTCCTGGGCCCTTTCCAAGAGACACTCTGATCTCCCCTACCATCAGAACATGGTTATGGTTTTTTCTTCCCTTCAAATTTTGGGAAGATGTCTCTCCTTCTTCCTCCTCTTTCTCTTGCTTCTTTTGGCCATTATCATGGGCCAATTCTTCTCTTTTGTCTTTTATTTGTGCAAAACTTTGATCCTGCATGTAACACCCTGTTTCCCACAATTTGTAATTAATCATAAAATAGGAATTACCATGCTAATGCATGAGGACAATGTAAATGTATTATTGTTTGAGTTGCCAATGACTGACTATGGGGGTGAAGCCTTGAAAGTACTAGCCATGATATCACTAGAGGAAGAATTTGAAAACTGTAAGAGAGGGTTCATTATGACAAATAACCCCAAATTTCCCTTGATGAAGATGACAACCTCCTTCGGATCCCAAGGAAAGATATCAGTTGATGATGAAAGGACTGGTGGTTGAACAATCAACCACCCCCATAAATGGAAACATGGGTTGTCAGCCCGAAGTACCGAAGTGACCTGCAGACCTGAGCTTCCTTCTGACAGAAGGAACAGGATAGGTCAGCAAAAACCTTCCAGGGCAAAAGGGATACACACAAGAGAGGAGACATGAGACAAAAAAAAAAAAGAGTGTAATCTTGCAAGGGAGATGCGCGGAGCTCTCCAGTGAGTCACGAATGGAAGGTCGCGAGCTTGATGCCGAGGAGCATCTGAGAAACCTCGCCAAGGCCATAACCGAGAGAGAAAGATCTGAGTTACAGAGAACAGGACCCAAACAGAAGCAGAAACGGAGGAAGAACCCTCGAGAAGTGTGAGAATTCCCTGGTGATATCATGGCTTGGCATGGTGGTGGCCAGAGTGCTAAGAATGAATGCCTTTGGGCCTATGGTCGGGTGGAAGGACGAACACCCACAGTCAGTTGGTTGGCGGCAACCTATAATAGATAAGTGATTTCCTACCCTGTGTAATTTAGTCGTAACTGTGTATGAATTGGTTATACTGCGTATGCCTTTAGGAATGTGAATGAATGCTTAATGGATATACTGTATCCCTTCTATTTCTGCGTGATTGTATAATTAGGCAAGTAAGGAATTATATGGTTTAGACATGACTTGTTCTCATAAACTCTTGAGTTTTGTAGTGTCTTAAGCTAGAGCCACGAAATGTGAACTCGTTGACCTTAGGCGTAGTTGCATGTACGATGGTTTACTCACCTAGTCGTTCTGAGTCCCTTGGAGGACGGAGTTTGTTAAGCTCATGAGAGGTAGTGCAGATATGCACAGGCTCTCTGTGATCAAATAGAACCCCAGAACCCCTTGATGAAGGAGTGCAATAGTTGTGTTGAAGACTCTTTTAAGAGTCAAGTCCAAGAGAAAGAGCGCAAAGCTCTCAAGTCCTCCATAGCTGACAAAGCTCAGGAAGGATAGCGAGTTTCAAATACCGAAAGAGAGTACCCTTTCGTTTTCTAGATGAACGGATGAGATCCTTTCGGAGGATCTGAGGTCTGTCCCGACCGTTAGATTGGAGGAAGGAACGAAGGCGTTAATACCTCAACCCCTTCAGCCTTCACAAGTAGTGATGGGAACCAAGACCGTAGATCCAAGGACTTGTCAGAGCTCTATTGATCGTTGATCTTAACCCTTGCATAGGCAGGAGAGTGGACTCGACGAAGTCCTGAAAGTCTTGAAGTATTTGGAACCGTCCATCGGCACAGGACACGTGGCTGCCGGTCGACGTTTTGGCATCCGAGAAACTAGAGGACAAGACTCCTCGTCTTCGCAAGTAGCGAAATCCCGGTATACGAAACCCCGATGCGCTCTGTGGATGAGTTGGTTTAGCGTGAATAAGTTTCGGCGTTTTTGCACCCGAGAAACCAGAGGGCAAGACCCCTCATCTTCGCAAGTCGCGAAATCCCGGTATACGAAACCCCAATGCGCTCTGTGGATGAGTTGGTTTAGCGTGAATAAGTTTCGGCGTTTCGGCATCCGGGAAACCAGAGGGCAAGACCCCTCGTCTTCGCAAGTCGCGAAATCCCGGTATATGAAACCCCGACGCACGATTAAGACTGAGTGTCTTTCAAAACCCTTAAGCTCGTGAGGGATAGTGATCGTCAGATCCAGATCAACGAGGGTCGTTGATCTCATACACGAAATCCCATATCGGAATTCGGGGATTGGAGTGACAGGAGATTTGGAATCGCTGCATCGTGAACTCCCGGTTCACGAAACTCCGAAAAGATCTAGACCATTGGATCCTAATCATTGAGGATCGTTGGATCTCGTACAAGAACTCGTGTATCGGAGTTCGGGGAATGGAGTGACCAGTGGTTTGGGTCACTGCATTTCGAACTCCCGGTTACCGAAATCCCGATACGGCCAGGATCGTCGAATCAGAGGGAGATTTGCAGCCGTCGATCTCATCGAAGGTAAGATTCCAGGTTTTGGGGTTTGAAGAGTCGAAAGACTTGACTCTCTTACATCGTTGAGTCGCGAAATGCGAAAGGCGCCTCTTGGCTTGGCATGTGGTCATAACCAACGATCACATGGAGGTGGATAAGGGAAGAACTAGTCTGCGCTAGGCCCCCGTAGGAATTCGAGAATTCTATCCCTTGAAGAAGAGTGAAAATTTTATTTTTGTCGTGGTGGGTATGTGACACTGCATCTCTCCTTGAACATTCTCTTGGCTCACAATTGTGTGGGCCTCTTCCTCTTTCATCTCTTCAACAGATTTCAGTGTCTGCTCCTCCTTTTCCTTGACAGTCTCTGTTGGTTTTCCTTCTTCTTTTTCTCCTGCAATTACACATAAATTGTTAGTTTTAAAAACATTTGACCCAATCGCCTCTTCCTTGGATGCCTCCTGCATCACCTCCTCATGTGCAACACATGCACTGGCCTCTACTAGGATTCTTGGCAGGGATATGTTGATCTCTCCAATGATCAGAATGCACCTCCACTCCTCTTCCTTGAGAGTTGAAGTATTCAACTTCTCATCATCTTCATTCATGTGGCTTGCACCCCCACACGAATCTTCATGTTCATGAGTATTCTCTCCTACCTCTCTCTCCTCTTCTATCAACACTCCTCGCCAATCCATTTCCTCTCCTATCAGCTCCTGCACATGTTGAATGGAACCCCTCACTGAGTTCTTGAGAATATCCGACAATCTCATCTTCTCCTTTCCCTCCTGGCAATCTGTCTTCTCCTTTCTGAACTCCTGGCAGTTTATGAGATCTTCAGTTGATCTCTCATCACCATCTTCATCAAGGTTTTCTCCTTCTTCTAGTTTACATATGTAAAATATCTTCTTTGTTGATGGGCATTTCTCCTATGAGTCCTTGAGACTTTCTATTTGTCTCAACCATCTCCTCAACATTTGATGTTTCCTCCTGACGATCAATTGTTGGATAGGCCACTTCACCTTCTTCTTCATGGGCCATTCATATCTCCAGCTCTCTTGCTCTCTTTGTTGCATTCTCTTCCATTGCAACATCAATTTGTCGAGCTCCTCTCTAGTCTCCTTGAGCTCTTTATCCATGTCCTCTCTATTCATCTTCTTGTGGCTTCCTTTTGAGCCTTGACAATGACCTTCAGTGGCCATTTCTTCTCCCCTTTCTCTATGATCTACAACTAGCCTCTGCTAAGCCTCTCCTTGCTTAGCCTCTAGGTTCACCTGTTGCAACCTCCTCTGATCTTTTACACTCGTGCTGAGTGTAGGTGCACACCTTGTGCTCGCTCCTTTCTTGAGCACTCCTTGCTCTTTGGCTGTTGCACTCCATTTTCTCACTTTCTTCTTGAGAACTTCATTGTTCTCTCTTCCTCAAGGTTCTTCTGCCACTTTAAGAGCTTCACAAACTCTTCTCCTCCTCTTGGAACGCAACTGGTCCCTTTCAGCGGCCCTCTTGGTTGTCTACTATCTATTGCACACCTGTAAACAATCTTACAGAGCATTGGTACTCTATTTCTCCTCCCCTTTTCCTGATGTCTACAGACAAAATCTTCTCTAATACCACCTGATGCAAACAAGCGACCTCCCGGTCTCTGGATCTTCCACAAGAGCCTAAATGGCTCTTGGATCCTTGTTGGATCCTTCTTTGACGCACACAGGCCCTTTCGTTTTGTTGCAGGCCCCACAAAAAACTTGTTGGGTGCTTTAAACTAAGCCCCTTTCTCATTTGACTTAAACCACAAGCGCTAGCCCTTTTTATCTCGATGAAATCGCATGTGACCCCGGTCTAGAACCAAGCACTAGCCAAAAAGGCGTTATCGAAGTTTCTCGTCGACGTTTCCTATAACGCGTACTTCTAATTACTTTGAATCGTAACCGGCGAAATCTAATCATGAAGCAGTCTAACTGGCACCTACGGGTCTTATCCTTTCCTTCCACTTGCTTTGACCTTTTAACGGTCAGATTTTCTTTGTCTGTGATCGAACGACTGTCGGCACTTCCCTTGGCTTTGAGGATCAACGGTCCTCGTTAGATCTAGGCTCCCTAGAACGAAGGCTCTCAGAGTTCGGGACGCTAAAAATCCAACACCATATGTTCCTTCGAATGATCGACTCCGATCAACGGCCTGGATTAGATCTTTGGGCAACCGCTCATTGCCCCGACCAACGGTTGCGATTAGATCTTGCACTCCCCATATCGACGACTCTTGGAGTTCAAGGTCGTATAACCCAACGACGATTCAATACCCCGAATGGCCCACACCGATAGATAGCTAGGATTGATCTGCAACAATCAATGGCTCTCGAGATTCAGGGTCATAATAACTCCATGACAACTCACACCTTGAATGAACTATCCCGATCTATGGCAAGGATTAATTCGGCCTAATGCAAACGGATCTCGACCGTTCGTTCCTTCTAACAAGGATTTCTCCAATCCTTAAGCTCCCACCTTGGAACTCCTGCGATGCTTTCTCTCCTGAGATTTGGCCCTTTCAAACGGCTTGCCTATGCACTCTTTGCACTGCTCCTCCTCTTCACTCAGGCTTATAAAAAGTTTGTCTTCTATGCACACTTTGCGCGAACTCCTCCTGAGCTTTGGACTCTTTAAAGGTCCGTATGTGCACTCCTTGCACTTGCTCTATGTAGACTTTACACTATTTCTCCTGAGCTCTCAAACACTTCAATCAAAGTGTTGGCGCACTCCTTGCGCTGGGTTACTATCCCTTCTGAGCTTGTAATTTC
The DNA here is from genome assembly GCA_009831015.1 of Picea engelmannii. Taxonomy (NCBI): domain Eukaryota; kingdom Viridiplantae; phylum Streptophyta; class Pinopsida; order Pinales; family Pinaceae; genus Picea; species Picea engelmannii. The sequence continues at coordinate 63,911 of ML782469.1, read as the reverse complement.
TCCGAACTTCAAAGGGGCTCGGCCCTTTGTTCCTTCAAACAACTCCTTATGCTCTCCGGGCACCTACGCTCTTCCTCCTGAGCTTATGAACAATGTTAAAGCATTCCTTTAGCACCCTCCTGGCACTTTGTTCTCTTCCTCCTGAGCTTTACCAACACTTTGACAAAGTGTTGGCTTCGTGCACTCCTTGCACTCGCTTTCCTGAGTCTTGGACTTCAAAGACTCGTCTGCGCACTCCTTGTGCTTACTCTGTGCAAACTTGCACTATTTCTCCTGAGCTTGACAGACCCTTAGACTTGGTCCCTAGCGCACTCCTTGCGCCGACTTCCTATCCCTTCTAAGCTTATGATTGGTCCTGGTGTGCCCACTTGGAACGCTCTCCTAAATTCGAAACTGAGTTCTTGCACACTCCTTGCGCTGGCTTTTCAGAGTTCTCCAATAACTCTTATGTGCACTCCTTGCAGAGCCTCAAGAACCCATAACACTCAGAAATCCACATAGGCAGGGAATTCTATCTATTCCTGCAAAAAGGAACGTTTAAGCATTCATGTATTCATAGACATTCAGTAAACATTCAGAAAAAAAATACTCAATCACACAGATAATACACATTGGGATACAAATGCAGGAAAATCTGCTTTTCTATTAAATTTGAATGCCTTTTACAATGTTTACAGTATTTACAAGACTGGACTGCAACAGTGTCTCAATTCTTCTCCTCTCCTCCTCTCCTGAACTCTCCTAATCTACCCAGAGAGAATAATTTATTTCAATACATTGATTCTCATACAAAATAAGGGCTTCTCGAGCATTCATCACCTAATACATTAAATTACATTTAATTGACAACTGACCTGAATCGGATCTAGATTCATCTACCTGTCAACCATTAAAGGTGACTTACACTATCCTTACACAAATTCAATGGCTCTGCCTTCCTCGAGCCTTAGTCTTAATTACATTTAATTTGGGATTTAAAACAAAATGAGAAGGCTGCGCCCTCTCTCCTTGGGATCTGCTCCATCCCTCATGCGCTGCTGCGCTGGCTGCTGACTATGCTGCTGAGTGGGAGCGATGCTCCTGCATCAGTTTGTGTGGTAACATGCACCAAACAGACACTCCTTTCCTAGTGTGCCAAATAAGTTTTCTAGCAGGCAGAAGTCTAAGAAATGTGATCAAGGTCTTCATCAGACAAAGGTTTAAAAGAAACAGAATTTTCTGCTTCATCCCTGTATTTTTTTTCCTTGATTGTGCTTGTTTGTCTGCTTGATTCATTTAATAGATCAGTTGGTTGGCTTGACTACAGTAAGTAGGAACTATCAGTTTTATAGACTGCTTTAAAGAATCTGGAGAACATTACATGCACCAATACACCATTTTTAGAGTCTGGTAGCATTCTGAGTTCACCCTAAAAAATGTCTTGTTTGTGGCATTTTGACTGCATGGCATAGTTCTATTTTCTAGGATCAGACTGAGTGAACCGAATATGTACTTTTCATCCGTGCAATTCATTGTGCACCAAGCACATGGAAAATAGTTTTCAATTTTCCTCGTACAACAAATAGATCTTTTGCTTCATCCAACAATTTGAGTACACCAAAGAAATCCTCTGTTTCGCTGCATTCTACATGCACCAGACAGACTCTGCTTTCCTGGTGCACCAAATAGGTCCTCTAGTTCATTATAACATTACATGTGCAGTAAATACATTCTCTACTTTTCTAGAGCTTAAGTTAAGTCCTCTTTTTGTCCGCAGNTTCGCTGCATTCTACATGCACCAGACAGACTCTGCTTTCCTGGTGCACCAAATAGGTCCTCTAGTTCATTATAACATTACATGTGCAGTAAATACATTCTCTACTTTTCTAGAGCTTAAGTTAAGTCCTCTTTTTGTCCGCAGCACTTTGTATGCACTGAATAGGTCCTCCGCTTTCCCACTACACTCAATGTGCATTAGACAGATCTTCTGGTTCGCTGCAGGATTCTGCTTTCCTTGTGTGCACCGAGTAGGTCCACTGCTTTTCCGCAGCACTGTGTGTGTGCACCAAGTTGGCCCTCTGCTTTCCAAAGAATCTGCAACACAAGATGTACCTTTGGAGAAGTAATCAGTTTTTGTTTACTGGATCTTTATTGCTTGCCTTGCTTCCTTAAAACTAAAAAAGGGAGGAAGTAGAAAAGAAGATTTGTGTTTTCCTTTCATTTTTGTTGTCTTGATGTTCAAATTGTGGTTGTTGTTTCCTATCAGTGTCTCTAGGGTAAAGCGAATTATCTTTTCTTTTTTCAACTTGATTTTTCTATATTTTGGAAAAAGAATAGGAAATTGAAAAATATTCATTTTGACTTGCTTTACACAATCACAGACTTCTCACACTGGTGGCACAGTCCAGGGTTGCTGAAACAACATCTAACCACACAGCCTTCAAAGTGAACAGGCATATACTCAAACAATAAAAGAAAAGAAAAAACCCACCTATTTTACTCCCAACAATATAGAAGAGAAATCTGCAATTTTACTCCCCTTTTAAAAGAGAAGTACAAAGCTCTATAAATAAAATCATTCTTCACAAGATCCGCTAACATTTTTTAATTCAGGAAACTTATTTCCCTACATTACATGAAGTATTCCTTACAAAATAGCACCTCTTAAGACAACTTCTTAAACAATTCCTTTTTTATTTCTTTCTAAAACAATTCCTTTCTTTTTTTTATCTTTACTAATAGTGGTGCATAAATTCACTTACAACTTATAAAACAACTAGCTAATTGTAACTTCTACATGCACAATTATTACTATTATTTATTCTAATTAGACACTACTGCATCACACACACCACACACACGGGCACCCAGGATACCACAACCTTTTCTACCATGCTGCCTGCTTACTACACCTAACTCAATCGATACTGGACTTTATGCAAAATAGAGTAAAATTTCAATCTGGTTTATATTGATTTGTCAGTCCCAACAACCCTTCTTCAAAGGTAAGTGATTAACTTTTATCCGAGCAAAGAAGTGGCACTTCTTTCGATAGAATGGAGTGGGCACCACATCAATGTCGATCACAGTGAGAATTTTGGGTGGATGACTGCCTTCTGCAAGATGGCAGCCATGTAAACAGACCACTCAATATCCCAAATGTGGACAACTTTTAGATACAAGCCTCAAAGTGCTAGAAGGAGCTAGGTATCATATTCATCCCCAACCTGCATATGCCTATGACTTCATGCATATATTTGGGTTCAATGTTCCTAAAAATTAAGGGTAATTTCCTTGGAAAAATATATCATAGTACATACAAACCGGCCAATGAAAAATAGCACTAAATTTAATTTGTTTTAACATTACTGACCAGCTGACACACTCAGGGGACTCTTTGGCCAGTATTTTAATTACGTGCAGCAAAGGTTGCATAATAAGTATAATCGATTTTCCAATAGGTAAATCATCTGAAGATCAATCAATTTCTCATAAAAAATTATTCAGAAAAAGATTTTGTGAGGACCACTTTGCCTCCTTTAATGTTAAGAGCAGTTAACTTTTGATCTTATGAAATTGCAGCTTTGCACTGGACTCTCGAACAAGGCACGATGTAAATTTGACTTAAATCAACCGTTTTCCCTTTCTACCATACAGTAAAATACTTAACAAGATTAATTTTGTCTTATTGGTGGATGCCAAACATCTTTAAGTGTCTCAACTTTCAAGTTGCTTCAAAAGCATCGTCAATGTAAGTTCAATCAATAGACAATAAAGAACAAGATAGCATTACATGAAGTTTTAACCAAAATTTTATGTAGAAAAGCATTGAATGAAGTTTGATATTCCTGCTAGTAGGAAGTAACCCTAATATTAATATTCCTGCTAGTATGAAGTAGCCCTAATATTAACAAATTATTCAAATTCCATTTTTTATTCAGATCACAGCAGTGGCAGAAATTCTTGTTGCTTCAATTCATATTCAGCAAAAAGCTCTAAACCCTGAGAACATTCAGTAAAATAAATAGGGCCATCCTGATCAAAACCTTCCCTTTTTCATACCAAGAGTACCACCAGGTAACTTTTTTCAGAAATCCTGTGATTTTCACAAACATCTGACAGTATTTTGCCCAGCTGCACCTGTGCCTCTGTTGTCAAGTGAAATTTTACGTTCTTGAGGCAAAGACCTTTGGCATCAGCACAGTAAACATTTGGATTTATAGCCCCCAGCTATGCTTCACAAGATCCACTCTGTTCTACTGGAGGATGCCAAGTGGCTTTAAGTGTCTCGGCACAGTAAACATAGACAAAAAAAGAGAACAAGAGAGCATCACATGAAGTTTTAATCAAAATAGTATGCAGAAATCATTGAACAAATTTTGATATTCCTGCTAGTAAGAAGTGGGCCTAATATTAACAGATGATTCAAACAAGAACTTTTATTCCGATCACAGCAGCGGCAGAAATTCTCGTTGTTTCCAATCATATTCAGAAGAAAGCTCTAAACCCTGGGAACATTCAGTACAATCAATAGGGCCATCCTGAGCAAAACCAGCCTTCTCTTTTTCATACAAAACTGCCACTGGGTTACTTTTGTCAGAAATCCTGTGGTTTTCGTAGACATCTGCCAGCATTTTGCCTAGCTTCACCTGTGACTCTGTTGTCAAGTGCAGTTTATCCTCCTTGTGGGGAAGTCCTTTGGCATCAGCACAGTAAACATTTGGAATGCTAACACCCAGTTGTGCTTCCCTCACCTTCTGCACAAGTTCACTATAGGGAGGTTCACCCACAGTTATTGCAACCTGCAACAGACCACATTCAGAACTACACATTAAACAAATGAGAAACAAATATACATCCAAGACATTTATGCTGTCTCTGCAACTCAATTAGGAAAGTAAAACAGAAAATTTTGATAACAAAAATTACAACAATGAATAAATTTACAAGGGGATGATAGAATCTCAGACAAGGGACAGGGGTGGTCAGTTTAACTAAGAATTAGGTGTTAATTACTGCAAGATCGACTAATCTTTATCCATTCCATCATATTCCTCCCATGAATTTCTTCCATAATGCCTAATAAATCTCCATCCCTTCACGCATGCTTCTCTGTGAACTAGCATTCTCTCAGCTTGCTTAAGTCCGATCTTCCCATAGGAAGTCTTGTCTATAATCCTTGTGTCCCTCTTCTAGATTATTACATATGGCACTCAAACATGCAGACTAGCAGCATTGCAGTTGGGCATCACCAAGTATTATTAGGGAGTTTTAATGGAAGAAAGAGGATATTTCTTGTGGTTGCAAAAGGAATTAGTAGCTATGGTAGTGGATTCCTTGGAAACTGGAATGGAAGTGTTGCCGTCCTAATGCACACTTGCAGACGTGAGCTAAGTCCAACTCACTTAGTGTGCCCTCGGAGACACAATGTCTAAGTTCCAGCCCACACTGTCACCTTGACTGGAACTTCTTCCGTCTAGGCTTACTCCTAGGGAAGCCAAGGGGGGTAGTCCCTAGTTTCTAAGTTAATTTTAGAGTTAAAGGTTCTAGGAGTTAGTTTTAATTTATTACAGGCCAAAGGGGGAAAACTAGCCTATAATGAAAAGCAGCAATGCAAAAGTGCAAGTCTGATCTGTATGACAGTCAACCTTTTTCCTAAGTCTGCTAAGGACTAGTGCCTACTGTTGGGCAATGGGGTCGACTAAGGCTTGAGGGTGGTTAAGTACACCAAGTATAACAAGTAAATCAAACTAAACAACCCAAACCACAAGCTACAATGAATCATGAAAGAATTCTAAATACTTACAAGTGTTTACAACATTTACAGATTATATACAAAGATGAACAATTTAGATACACAGATATACAACAATGTAACAAGATGTACAAGATGTCAACAATTTATACACATAAGCCAAGCATGCCCCAAGTGGCACTTACTCCACTTGGACTGCCTTCACTGGCAATTAACCACAACAGCACTTAAGGATCAAAGTAAGTATTGCCTCCCCAAGTGGGATGCTCAATACTTACTTTGTCCACACCACAAAGATAAGCAAATAATCAGATATCAACAATTAAATCAATTGCTCATGTAAACATAAGGAAGATAAAACATATAACTGCAGTGAATAAATGAAACAATGAGATAAACCACAAGTGTGTTTGCCTATACATACATCTAATTCCCCTCAAACATCACATGTGATCTATGAGGCTAAATGTTCTTCCTTAAAATTTTAATTTCCCACCCCCTAAGCTAGATGTGTGTCCCAAACTTCTTCATCCACCAAATAACTGCCCGGTGCTCAAGATACTGGGGCTACGAGTCCCCAGCCTAGCTTCCAAGGTCAGCCCGTCGCCACTGCAAGTAAGAAGTAGTCTGAGAGAGGATCTCCCCAACGAAATCACGGGACGGTCCCCCGCCACTTCCCTCTAGACTGTCCTTCAAACCCGTTTTAGATGGTGGAATAGGATGTTTAAGACCCCTAAAATGTTACTAAAGGTTATTAGGACCCGCGGGTGGGTCTTTAGGTGTGTTGGGTTGCTTTTTAACGAGTTTTAGATGTTCAAATTTTATCTTTTTTAACGAAGGCCGTGAGCGTAATGTGTGTTAAACGAATGCTTGCAGTGTGTAATCAAATCACCATTAACATATCGAAATGTAGATAAATGATAGCATAATGTTAAATCGTCAAAAGATCACCACATGAAAGGAACGTTATGGGATATTAGATCATGAATTTATGAACCATTTCACATGAGCTAGAAAAATAAGATAGAGCGTGAGCAACTGCAAGATATATCAAATGTAGGTGTGACTGCCTTATACCATCAAGCGAAACGAATTAAACATGATATACTTAACATCTGAAATACAAAATCCAAAATCATATGATGCACATAACCATTAACATGAGAAAGCTATGCAAGACGTGAGCTCAAAGTGCTTATCATGTGTAATTTCTAACCATAAAGCGTGAGATCAAATGTGCATCACGTGAGTGTCTAAGACATCCACCAAAAACTTGATCATAAGAAAGTATAAACCATAGACTATGCCGTGAGCTCAAGAGTGCAACACATGAAGCATTTAACCTTAAACGAAAGATATGTTGTGTGCCTAAAAGATATTCAACATTAATGTGCTATCTACTCATCATCTCCATAAATCAATGATCACCAACAAAAGAGAAGTAGGCCGAGAGCTCCACATGCAATATGTTTGACTAGGAACAAAATGTGAGCATTAGGACGTATAGCATGAGTAACATCTAACCATAAACAAATCACCACAAGTATGTGCAAGGTGCAAGTTTTAAACCCAAGAGGGCCGTGAACAATTATACCATGAACATAGGAAGCATTAAACCAAAATATAACATGTGTGATATGCTAGGAAAATGCACTAGGCCGTGAGCATCAAAGGTGAGCCATGTGAAGCAATAAACCATATGTGAAGTGCTCAAAAACATAGACTAGGCCGTGAGCAATAAGACCTACAACTCATGAGGTATTAAACCATAAAAGTGTGTGAAATGTTGAGCAAGGCAAGGACGTGAGCATAGGTAAGCAAATGACAAAAATAAACCAGGCCGTGAGCAATTCAACCTATAAATGTCAAGAATTTAACCACCAAATTTTACCCATAAGCATCATATGTTATACGTGAAAGATATATATGCAAATAAGCCTTAGGCCGTGAGCAAAATAGACAATGCCGTGGGCTAAAGAAGGCCAAAACCACAAGCCTATGGAACCAATACGTGAGCTTAAGTTATGTGCTAAACCGTGAGCAATAACCAAACTAGCGCCTAAACCATAAACGTTTAAACAACAAACATTGTGTCACATGTGCAATAAGTGGATGCTTGAAAAGAAAGAGAAAAACGTAAGCATCAAGGGTACAATTGCTGATCAATGAACTAGGACGTGGGCAAAATGAGCATTAAAGATTAACCTAAGAACTAGCCATCATCCACATAGAACGTTAGCACATGAAATGAGATATTCAAAGCAAAAATGACTTGTAACTGATGATCATCAAAAGATATCTCAAAAACTAAGCAAATAAACAATCACAAGTTACTTTTCCCTTAGCCAAGGCGATATTGGGGATTACTCCCCCAAGGTGCCGGCAATAAAACAATACAAAACTGAATCAAAATTTATTCCCTTTAGGCCGAAGCGATTTTGGGGATGACTCCCCCAAGGTGCCGGCAAGTTNAATATTCATTAACTGCTTCTTCCATGGAGGGTGGCCGAGACTGAATACATAGAGAGTGACCACGTGTCGGTTTTCCAAAGCTTGGAGGCCAGCCTTCATTTCTTCAGGTTTCACTCTCAACGTAACCACAGGGCCATGCAACTATCTTCAAGGAGGCTTTTACATTTCGCGTTTCGGGTTTCAGTGATTCCCGATGCAGTGGAGGAGTGACCCCTTGTCTTTCAAAGTCCCGGTAGCCGGAATGCCGAAACGGCTCCTAGGGGGCTTTTATATTTCGCGTTTCGGGTTTCGGCGATTCCCGATGCAGTGGAGGAGCGACCCCTTGTCTTTCAAAGTCCCAGTAGCCAGAATGCTGAAACGGCTCTTGGGGGGCTTTTACATTTCGCATTTCGGGTTTCGGCGATTCCCGATGCAGTGGAGGAGCGACCCCTTGTCTTTCAAAGTCCCGGTAGCTGGAATGCCAAAACGGCTCCTAGGGGGATTTTACATTTCGCATTCCGGGTTTCGGCGATTCCCGATGCAGTGGAGGAGCGACCCCTTGTCTTTCAAAATCCCGGTAGCCGGAATGCCGAAACGGCTCCTGGGGGGCTTTTACATTTCGCATTTCAGGTTTCGGCAATTCCCGATGCAGTGGAGGAGCGACCCCTTGTCTTTCAAAGTCCCGATAGTCGAAATCGCGACCGAGCCTGATCAGGAGCCATGTGTCCTGACTAGATCGGATGACCACGATCATTTCGTGACTTTGGCCATAAGAGATGAGCCCATGCGCTAAACCTCGTGCAACTCCGCAGCTCAAGCTTACCCGATGACCGTCGATCTGTTCCATCTATGGATCCTCGCCGTTGAAAACAAAATGCTCGCTCACTTGATTTTAAGCCTGAAATGGACTTCTTCTGTGTGTTGTGCTTGGCGCTCATGACTGTGGCCTTTGAATAAAACGCATTTGATGGGTTTTAAACCCCATTTCTACGCATTTGCACCAAGGGCCCGAAATCGGAGAGAAACACCCCCTTGCAAGAATTGGCACTAACAAGTTCGAAAATAGAACTTGACTTTACACTTCAGTTACAACTCACCCTTGACTTGACAATGCATGTCATGCCAACACAACAAGTGACTCGACCTTGACTGGACATGCATGCGAACTACTCAGCATGCATGCAATGCATGCAACTTGACATGCATGCATGCAATGCATGTAACTTGACATGCATGCATGCAACTTGTCATGCATGCAACTCGTCATCATGCATGCAACATGCAACATGCATGCATGCAATATGCAACAAACTTGACAACTTTGACTTTGACCTAGGCATGCAACTTTGACTTTTTACATGGCAATTCGAATTTCTTCATGGTGGATTATGTCATACGTGCCAACGCACTAAATCAATACATTTACATCATTTGCAATATCAGGAAGATTGTTTGTTTCTAGCTCATAGGAATTTTATGTTCAACCTAACTTTTGCTAGATGCCTTGACTTTTGCTCATGGCTCACAAGGCTTGACTAGGCTCACAGAGGTTGTACATTCCCCCTAACTTTTGCACTAGTCTGTCTATGCTCACAGAGGTTGTACATTCCCCCTGACTTTTGCACTAGACTGTTTATGCTCACATAGGTTGTACGTTCCCCCTGACTTTTGCATTAGACTTACATCTTGACTCACAAGATCATATAGCATCTCGTTCGTCCTGAATTTTGGTTTGACTCACAGAGGTTGTACGTTCCCCCTGGATTTTTTCAATACCTCACAAGACTGGTTGATTCTCCAAATCTCCTTGGCTAGCCTCAGGGTGGCCCATATGGCCTCTCATTGGAGAATGACTATTGATGCTTCCAAATTTAACAGCAGGCATGGGTGGGAGTCTCCTTGATCCCATAGGAACCAACATAGGATATTATGCATGGGATCTTGGGAATGCCTCCAACAACATCGTCGCAGCCTATGCTTTATATGCAGGTTTGAGCATTACGATGGAACAAAATATATCCAAAATTGTAGCCTTTGGAGATTCTCTAATGAGTGTGTGTGCTATTGTTAAAAGGCATCCAACTGGGAACAATCAATTGAAGGGTATAATTCATCGTATCCTCTCCATTCGAGATAGGTTTGAAGATTTTAAAATTTTTCATATAAAAAGAGACTTAAACGCCACAGTTAATCGTTGGGCTAAGGTAGGCTCAAGTCTTGAACAAGGAATTATAGAAATCAATGGAAAAAGGGGGGTCCTCATCCCCTAGTCCCCTCGATCTTGGCACAAACTATCAATTCATGATGAGAGTTATTGGAAGCAACACTCCTCACTTCACACATATGGGATTAAATACAAAATGTGTCGGCATCCACTCTGAAATGAATGTGTATGGGTTTATAGCTGGTGGAATGGCTTCGGCTTCGGCTTTAGTTTTGGTGCTTTGGAGAGATCTCTCCTCTGGTTTTGAGTGTGGTTTCCTCAATTCATTGGATGTTCCCAGGGCTGCTCAGCTCCAGGTCTTGTCGGCTTTGGTTGATGTTGGTATCACAGGTGACTTTTGCCATTGTTGCACGGCGCTAAATTGCAAGTCCCCTTTGGTTTTTTGAATGTTATTTCTCGAATATAACAGTGTATACTTTATGTCCTATACTGCAATGCAAATTCGTTTGAATTTCTTTCTTTGCGTCCTATGCTCCATTGCAAATTCGGACCTGAGTAGAGATAACGTTGGGATTTGGAGACTTTTTAGCTTGCGGTTTCAGGTGACCAAGATGGAGTCGTCTTGGAGCGACTTCAAAAGAATCTTAGACCTTCACGAAGAATTCACCCTGGTGAACAGTTTGGCTCTATAACAGTTATCAAATAATTTTTGTGATTTTGAAAATGCCATGGTTCTGCTGGCTCAAAGGATGGATACCAACTTCAAAGAATTCGAGGCAGCTTTGGCCACGTTGTAAATAAGGATGGATGCTCTTGAGAGTGATATACAACAGCTAAAGGCACAAATTTTCCCTCATCATTCCACCTCGACCTCAGTTAATCCAGGTAGGCCTTCCTCTCAGGGCGATAACATTGAACGAGGCAATGGAAATGGAGATCGCAGGATTGTTCCTATGGACACAGAAGAAGGGTTTCAACTCTTAGCTAAGGCCCCAAAACTTCCAGACACTACTTCCTTCATCTAGTTTATGTATTTCAAAATTTTATGGTGCCTTGGGCAATTCTACAAAGATGTAATTAGTTTTGATGGTCAGAAACCCTATCCAGGAAGGAATTTACTTTTTTCTACCTGCATCTTAACTATAGAAATACCTACAGATTGTGTGCCTCTTTTTGTAGGAACTGTATACTTGTTGGTTTCCTTGACCCAGCTCTTTTAATATAAATCATTTTCAGTTTCTGTTAAAAAAAAATACTACTAAGGAAAAAATAAAATCAGATTATGCAACTACATCTAGAGATTTGGCATCCTTTATCTGCATGGCACCTTTGGCCAACAAGTACATACAACAATTTGTTATAATATGCTAACAATTATGCGATTTTTGATGATGGAAATGGAGTCGCTCTGGAGCTCGCCCGCGACGGCTAGGGTTTAACCATGGTCACTCGTCCTCCACGTGTCGGCCCTAGTGGCCTCGCCCCTGCTTCATCCGATGGCCATGGAGGAGGTTTCCATCTCTGTTGTTGGTGTCCCGGTTCATGGGGCGGTTTCTGCCATTTCCAAGATAAAGCCCAGTCCTGATCTTCAGTCTGGTGCTTCTTTTCGTGATATTGTTCAGGAAGCTTCTGCTCCCCCGTCTTCGTCTTTTTTGGTGTAGGAAGCCCCATCCCTTGTCATTCCCATGGGACAAGATGCTGAAGAAGAAGAGGAATATTACAGATCCGTGAGTTTGGTCTGTCGCTTCAATGGCCTTTGGCCAAAGTTAGTCGATCTTAACAGTTGGATCTTTGCTACCTGGATTCTTGTCATGCAACAAGAAGCTTTCATTCACCCTTGTGCAAAAGGTTTCTTCATTGTCGAGTTTGACCTTCAGGAAGATCGTGATTTGATCTTCAACTCAGGGTCATGGTTTTGGGGAAACTCAGGTTTGTTCATGAAACCATGGTCTCCTTCTTTCAATCCAGCTACTGACATTCTCTCCTCGGCCCTAGTTTGGGTGAGGCTTCCTAATCTGCCACTGCATTTTTGGGGTCTGCCCTCTCTTGAGGCCATTGGCTCGGCTATAGGAAAGTTCCATTTCGCAAGTCGTGAAACTACGAGGCACATCACCTCTACATTTGCCTGCATTTGCGTGGAAATGGATTTCAATAAAGGATTCCCAGCTGAAGTTATTCTTACTAGTAAAAATTACTCTTGGCCTCAGAAACTTGACTTTGAGAGTCTCCTTGTGTTGCAAGTCTTGCTTTGAAACAAGTCATCTTGCTTCCCATTGTCCCAAAGGGTTCAAAAAGTTCAGAAAGCACTGGAAATCCACCTGGTGGGTCAGTTCTAATGACGACCATCAAGTAATTCCAAAAGCCTACAAAGAATCTCCACAAGACAATGAAAAGCCTCCTTTGTTATCGCAAGAACCGTGCCAGAACTCCACTAAAAAGCCGGAGAAAGAGGAATCTTCCCTTCAGGATTCAAATAAGGGAATTCGAATACAACAATCCCCTCAGTCACCGTCAAGTAGGGCAGATCAAATTGATGTTGATGATGTTTTGGATCAAGAAAATCAAGAACACTCAGATCAAGAAATCCCAGGTAACATAGACAGTACAAATGGTCCAACAGTTGCAAACAAAGTTTGGACGGTAGTTGGAAAGAAGAAGAAAGTACATGAAACATCACAGCTAATGGTAACACAAAGTCAGGCCCGCAAGTCAGGCAAAAAGACAAGCTCTTCCCCATCAAGTTAATTTAGATGCAATGTCTCTTCACGTTTATTCTCAGAGTCTTTTTCCGAGTGTACTCAGTAAGCTTGTTCTTTGTGAAGATGTCATTTGAGTATTTGAAAATGTTATTAGTAGTCTGTAATAGTTTCCCACTCGAGACCCCAAGCTGGCTCGAAGTTTGCAAGATTTTGTAACTCCTTAGCGGTCTCGACCACGCCTTTTATTATAAAAAAATTCAGTTTTTGTCCAAAACAAAAACAAGTGCATAGTAGCATACATACCTCATCCATCCACATGGAACAGAAAGCAGACAAAGAATTGACTTCATGATCGAAAATAGACCTACATTGGATCTTCCAAAGCATAATAGAGTAGAGATCCTAAGGCAATGCCAAATCCCAATAAAAGATGTACACAGCAAATAATTGCAATCACTTGATATGTGCCCTTAGGAAAAACACTTTATTAAGAATGATCACAAAATGATAAATGACAAATGAGAGTTAGGTGCATATTCGCTACTCAAGTGAGGGTGCTTTCCCAAGAGGGGTTATGAACCTATGTGTACAAGGTCAACCTTATCCAAACCTATAAATACAATAATGATTACGATATAAGGTCGTCCATGGCCAAAAGTGAAGCTTACACCATTTCAATGTCGCCCCTTTTAACATGAATAGGGAGCCATGGAGAAAAATGATGAATACAAATAAGAGTGTCATGTACCTAGGGAGGATAATATGGGGTACCTAAGAGGGATAATGAATGTAATGTGGTCATAATCATGAAATAGGCCCATTTGGTAGATGGTGGGTAATAAATAGGCCCACTAGGTAGTTAAAGGAAATGAATATAATAATGAGGGGAAATTGGCATAGACCTCTAGAAATACTCATGAGAAAGTATAAATACACATGAGTATCATTGTATTGATATGTTGGATGTGTGTGGAGTGATTCTTTCCATGAGTATTTGATGGTGTTACCCGAGTTTAAGGGCTCTTTCCATATCCTTATGTTCATTCTTATGTGATTGCATTTCATTATTTCTAAAGTTAAGAGTTCATTCTTGAGTTAAGGGTTTATTTTTTATCTATCAAGATTTACTACAAGTGGTATTAGAGCTCTTTCTTGGGGAAGAACTTGAAAGAAATTTTTTCTTCTTTTTGTAGAATTTTCAAGGAGATAAATAGGATAGCATTATTTAGATCCACTTTTAAAGGTTTCTATGCAGAATTTGAAGAAACCAGTTGTAGATCTAAGTTTCTCTCGAAAAAATACCCAAGTTCAAAAAAAATGTCCAAATTGGGGTTTGGTATGTGAAGTTATTGCTAATTAAATTAAGCTATTTTAGGGTTTTTCGATGCAACCGTGCAAATTGTAGAGCAGATATCTTTTGACAAAGTACGCAAATTTCTGCCCAGCCAGTGCCAATAGATGCAAAATGGCCATGGCATTTCATAATTGAGATTTCAATCAACATTGAGGGAGTTATGATCATTTCAATTTTGTCACCTCAAAACCCTAGACACACAAAGGAGCTCTATTGAAGAGTAAGTTATTCTTCAAAACCCCGGTTATCTTTTTGGGTTATAGAAAGAAAGATGTATTTTACATGCAAAGCTAATGGTCCTAGTATTGAAGAATACATAAAATGGATGAAGTCCTTGCAAAGCATATTCAAAGCACACAAGTTGAGGGTGAGAATGTTCAAATTTTTCAAGATTTGAAGATTACTATGGATAAATATGTTTTGCATTTAAACTTCTATGCTATAGATATGGATGAAGTGTATATTATTCTTAGATATCCTTGGATGGACTCAGTCGATATAGCTAATATTAATGTGAAAAAGAAGTTTATGAAGCTTTGGTACAAGAAAAAGAAAATCGCACTATAAGATATTTATCTTACTAAACAAGAATGTCCCAATGTGGCATAGCAAGTAGTGATTGTTGGGAAATTCATTGTAGTACCTATAGGCACATCAGATGTAGAGTCCAAGTTTGAATCAAACGAAGAGTTTACAGAAGCACCCAAGGGAAAGCCCTACGAAGGGCATAAAAATGAAGAAGAATCTACAGAGTTGCATTCCTCAAAT
Source organism: Picea engelmannii (assembly GCA_009831015.1). Classification (NCBI taxonomy): domain Eukaryota; kingdom Viridiplantae; phylum Streptophyta; class Pinopsida; order Pinales; family Pinaceae; genus Picea; species Picea engelmannii. The sequence goes on along the minus strand of ML782469.1, from coordinate 48,741 downwards.
GAACCACAGGTTGAAGAGCCAAAGAAAGAAGAACCAAAAGTCATCAGGGCAAGGCTATGATTGTCAACAAACTTACTATGGACCAACATGGGACAAAAAAGAAACCAGTATGGAGGTACATGGAGGACTAAAAAAA
>ML782469.1:9663-24593 GCA_009831015.1 Picea engelmannii | reverse complement strand
CATTCAATCAAGAAGTTTTGCAGAAAAATACTTACAATTCATCAAGAAAATAATCATGCAAACCCTAGTTGTAACACCTTCCTTCAAGAAAAACACCATAGAATGCCAAAAATCTCTTCCTTCAACAAGTGCGCCTTCCTCAAGTCAGCCAATAACCCAAATGGGGCGCAAATTTCAGACCTCACCAAGTGGTGAGTGAAATATGATGATCAAATGAGAGTCAAAACCCTCAATATATAGTGTATCAATGACCTAATTTTACTTTTTAGGTCATAAAAAGGCCGACAAGGCCATAATGTCAAAATAATACTGTTTTTACATTAAATTGTCAAATTAAAACACTAATTGAGCTGCAAAGAGAGTAAAATCCCCTTCAAGGGAGGTGCTAGCCCCTTCTAGGGAAAATGAGACATCTAGGAGCAAAACATTAGCCCCCCAAGGGCCTCTCCAACGTGCCACACGTGCCACTGTTGCCCAGTCTGCCTCCAAAAGTGTCCATGAAGCTGGATGACGTCATGGTGAAGATGGGGACGTCCTAAGCCTTCCAAGGCTAGCGTTCCACTGAAAAGGGGTCATTCCCCCTAGGTCTAGTCCTGCCGGAGCGCCTCTAATGGAACGTCCTCTTCCTCTTCGGTGCAAAAGCCCTGATCCATCTCCATCCTGTCTCTACCCCTTGATGGGGTCTCAGCATCCATCTGGTGGGCTCTTCAGCCCCATGGAGGTCCGAACTGGTCATCTCCCCATGTGTACCGATCCAAATGGTACCTGTCCTCCGGGCATGGTCCTGCACATCAAAAGCTACGCCCTCCATGGGCTCATCAGTCATCGGGATCATAGCAATGTTAATCACATCTCATCATCAATATTATTAAACATATGCATAAAAACCCTGATACATCAGTCAATAGCTCAAAGACATTACAAAAACCTGCAATACAAGATTGGAGAAAAAAACAAGATGTCCTATTGAGCTAGTATCCACAAGAAAAGGAAAGTTTCCAGGAAGATTTCATCCAAGCCATATAAGTGAGGTGATGTGGCTAGGGGATGTCCAGACATGTGGGTGCAGTGAGGGTCAAGGATGCATAATGTTATCTGTGGGTGCTTTTGTAGAAGGCGAGCTGTACCTGTCATGGATGCATTTTTTCCAAGCCCGTTTTTGCCTTTATTCTTTTTCTTGCTTTATTGTTTTATTTTCTTTTTCTTTTTATTCAAGGGCTAACCAGAGGACACTGCCTTGGCATGGTGACCAGAGCTGACAGTGTTACCCACAAGTACTTTCATAGAGATGAGAAGGCTGGCTCATGATGAGACCCCCTTTCCCTTGGCCATGCAACCAAAGGTCACTACCCTGGCGTCGTAACCAGATGGTGGCAATTTCATACTGCTAGGTACCCATGAACCTAATAGGCTGGCTCGTGATGAGACCCCCTATCCTCTGACTAGATCTTGTTTGTTATTTTCCAAGTCCCTCCTGTTTCTTGCTGAGAGGCTTTTTATTGCCTTCTCGGGGATCCCTGGGCGAAGCATCTCGAGGTTTCATTTTAGGCTTTTGTGTTTTACCAGCTGTTTTTGCCTTCTGGGTCTTTAGCCCCTTCTTCCCACGAGATAAGGTGCAATCCTACAAATAGGTCAACCCAATGCCCAGACAAGGGGAATGGGATAAATGAGCGGGAGATAAGATGAAACAATGGTGCTATGATGGAAGCGGACGATGGCTTTTCAGAAATCCCCCCAGTGGCAAACCAAGACATATGGGCACAAGCTTGCTAGGGCACCCTGTTTCTCTCCCCAAGCATGGTCAAGTGGGCTATTGTAAGATCCAAGCAGTTGTTAGAGATAAAAGGAATCAAATGCATATATTTAAAGGTTTCAATGATCAAAAGTGACACATACCATGATACCTGGACTAATTACCTCATGGAGCAAGAACCTCTTTTGATACAAGACCAAGCCGATGGTGATGGATGTTGTTGCTGCTGACAAGACAAAGCTGATGGAAGAAGAAAAGGATGGGCCCTCCGGGCCATGCTCAGGTCAATCATGCTCTCGATACTCCATGTCTAGGACCTATGGGCCTCGAGACATGATCTCTTAGTTATCCCTAAAAAATGTGGATAACAAGCAACATTCTCATCAGCTCCATCTGTCTTCTGTCCACTGCTCTGAGATCCTTCTCGGATCTCCTCCTGAGTGAAATCATCCCACAGTCTGCTCTAATCTGGAAGATGCTCATGACCCACCACACACTTCACGAAGACTTCCCATTCCTTGGTGAATCCTTTCAAGGCTATCCTCACCAACTCTGAATCTGATATGACCTCTACAACAGCAGCCAACTCATCTTTCACTTGAGCTACCAGGGTAAGATAAGAAGAAACACTCTCCTCCTTACCCATCTTTGTATCATGCAACTTAGCCTTCAAGGCCATCTTCTGGTTCTCATTCTTCGCCTCAAATAAGTTCTTAAGTGCATCCCACATCTCTTTGGTTGTCTTCTTCTGAGCTTTGGCCTCCTTGACCTCATGCAAATCCAAAGCAACAGGATCTGTTGTGGGAGCCACAACAACAAAACTCACATAGTTCCAAATCATGTTCTCCTTGAGAACAGCTGACATCCGGACCTTCCACTGCAAATAGTTGGAAATGCCATCCAACCGATCCTCAAATCTAATGCATGCAGCCACATTTCCTGTCACAGCTCAAGGAAAACAATCACAAATTTCCCCCCTTCAAACTTGCCCAAAAACCTCACTGCTCACTGTCACTCAGAGCCCAAGCTCTGATACCATGTAAAAATTTAATGACAAAATCAGCAAGTAATTAATTTTGTCATCTACTTAGCAACCTAGAGATAATTATCTTCTATGAACTCTGAAATGTCTCAACCCACATTCAGAAATTACCGTAAGCAGAAATACACATTGCTAAGCAATTTTGCAGCGGAATAAACACAATGAACAACAACCATTCAACTCAAAAAACTCGGAAATTTAGGCAATGCAAGGGAAAACCCCAATGTGGGGAAACCCAATGAGAGAGAGAGAGATTTATTAGTCAACTTCAAGAAAGTACATATCAGCAGCAACAATACAATTTCCAGCCAAGAGAAAAATACCTTACAACACCCAAAACTGTCCCAAAAAATTCTGCCTCGATTTCTGTGCCCAGAAAATGGTTGTACGACCCAGCTGAACAGCACCCAAAACAATGCCAAATCTGTACTGTACAGACAGCACAAGAACCGTCCTCTTCACCAACATAAAACGCTGAAAAAGATGTCTCGAAATCTATGCAGCAAGCTGCCTCGATTTGCGTTCCCTCCCAGTCTGTTGTAGGGACTGTACGGATCCATATAGTACGGCCTCTTTAACAGCAGAAAATTTACAGCACTCTCACACATAAAATCTTCTTGGGAAATGTGCCCTCTTTGTTGCCCTCTTTCCTCTCTCAAGCTTACTCAGAAATCTCTCTCAATCTCCCTCTCAATGTGTCTTGCACACTACCCAATGCATTTTCTTATAATCTGAAAGTGACCCTTCACCTTCTCCAACCCTAGATCTAATGGCCAAAATCTAATCTTGCCTTTACAAGATCAAGGGCCATGATTCATTCCCTCCAAAATAAATCACTTAAAATATTAAAGTACATTTCCATTTTATAACATAAGTGCACTTTATGAAATAAAGTCACTTTAATATTAGAAGGTACACTTTATTAAAAAGTCACTTTAATAAAAAAAACACTTTATCACAACTTTATAAAAACCCATTACAAAGTCAAGTTTCTAGTAGTGTAGGTACAAGGTTACTTCCGCATGCAAGACACATATGCGGAGTACCTCCCGAGCTAAAAAGCTAACAAAATAAACCAACACTAGGGCAACCTAACTCTGGAAGAGAAAACAACCAAGAGGGGTGCAATCCTAGAGAGAGAAATAACACAAGAACAAGTACACTAGGGAGAGAAAGATACGACAAAAGAAAGCACTACACTTGATAGGTTCCCTTACGCAAAACTCTTTATTAAAAATGATCACAAGATGATAAATTACAAATGTGAGTTAGGTGTGTTATTGCACAGTTTGTAGTTATGGTAAAATATGGATGGAAGAAAGGCAAACTGGCAAAACTGAGACTATCCCACCACTGTCACCTCAATGGGATAGCTCTTTTTGTTTAGGGTGGTAGGCCCAAGGGAGACGTCCCCGGTGACCTAGGGTTTTGAGAAGGCAAAGGTTTAAAGCTAAGGATAAGTTTCCTCCCTCACAAGTCACCACCGATCAGAAAGTCCAGCTAATCAGCCAATAAGAGAAAAGATAACTGGAAATAGTAACCAAAAGTGTACCTGCCCGAGACAAAGCAACAAAGAAACTATACATACGCAAGATCACTTGCTTGGTTAGTACTTCATATAATCATAGACTTCTGATATAAAGCAATTGATAAGCAATATTGATGAAGCAAGTCAACGATGTACAATAGCAATGATTATAATATATATCACTTCACAATAAATGTTAATGAGCAATGGAAATCAATGTAACAATATCAATACTAGAAGCAACGCCTTAGCCAATCTTTCAATTGCTTTAAAGACACAATAAATGTTGCACGGATATGTTTATAGCACAAATAGATGACGACAGCAATAGGGTTAGTAAATATTAGTCTAAGTTAGGGTTAGAAGGATTAGTAGTTGTTCAAAGTATTGGATGTGTGTATGATCAAGGTACTCAAACATAGAAGGTCATTAGATTAGTGCATTATTAGGGAAAATGGAGTCACATAGTTGCAAATGTTGAAGGGCCGAAATGATAGTGATAGGGCTAAAGACAAGAGGGTTTAATGTTGAAGTGTTGCTAAGGCAAGGCCTCAACAATCAAACCCTAGGGGAGACGGCTCACTAAGGTGTAGTAAACCTAGGCCTTAGTGCGTCTTCCTCCTTCTCTAGTTCAAAAGGTAATTTAAGACAGCTAGCTTGAGTAATAAATGTTAGGGCTAAAGACAAGAGAGTTTGATGATGAAGTGTTGCTAAGGCAAGGCTTCATCAATCAAACCCTAGGGTAAAAAGGCTCACTAAGGTGTAGAAACCCTAGGCCTTGGTGCTTTTTCCTCCTTTAGCTCAATGACAAGATAAAAATGGCTAGCTTGAAGAGTAAAAGATAGAGTGTTGCTATGGCAAGGCTCTAACATCAATCTTCAGCAAAATAGCTCTTAGCATAACTTAGTAGGGACATGAAACAAGGACACCAACATGTGCTTGTCCCCTGGGGTTTAATCCAGCAAATTATAATAACAAAATGCAAGTAAAAGATAACCTAACCATTCAATCAAGAAGGATTGCAGAAACTCACTTACATCCACCAAGCAATCATATAGCCAAACCCTAGTTGTAAACCTTCCACCAAGAAAAAGCCAAAATATCCAAGGAAAAAGCCTCCTTCAACAAGTGCGCATCAAAATTTCAGCCCAAACCCTAGAAGAGGGCGCAAATTTCAGACCTCACCAAGTGGTGAGTGAAAGATGATGTGTATTAGAGAGTTTTAGCTCTCTATTTATACAATAGCAATGACCTTAATAAAATTTAGGTCACCAAAAGGTCGACAAGGCCAAAATACCAAATAATATTGTTTTACATTAAATGTCATAAATTAAACCCTAATCAAGAAAAAGTAAAGACGTCATGCCCTTTCTAGGGTGACGTTAGCCCCTTTAGGGCATCATTGGCCTCCTGGAGAAAAACGTTAGCCCTCCTTGAGCTTCTCCAAGTTGCCACACGTGCCATAACTGCCATAACTGCCTCCCCAAAACGTCCACAATATTGGATGACGTCATAGGCATCTTAGGTGACGTCATGGGCCTTCCAAGGCCAACGTTCCAGTGGAGAGGGCACAACCCCCCTGGGTAAGGCTCTACCAAGGTGCCTCTGTGGAACATCCTCCTCTTCTTCGGTGCAAACCTCTTTGTCCTGTCTATGCCCCCTGTTGGGGTCTCAACATCCATCTGGTGGGCTTTTCATCCCCATGGAGGTCCAAACTAATCATCTCCCCATGTGTACCTATCCAATATGGTACCTGTTCGTCGGGTATGATCCTGCACATCAACAAATACACCCTCCATGGGCTCATAAGTGACAAGGATCATAGCAATGTCAATCACATCCAATCATCAATTTTATTAAACATGTGCATGAAACTCCTTTTACCCAGTCAAGTGCTCAAAGACATTATACAAATCTGCAAGGCAAGTTTGGAGGAAGTGACAGGGCGTCCTATTGGGCTAGTGTCCACTGGAAAAGGGATTTTTCCAGATGAGATCAAATCCAAGTCATGTTACTGGGTGAGGTGGATAAGGGATGTCCTGACAAGGGGTGCAGTGATAGCAGGGAAATGTAAGGCTTACCTGTGGGTGCCTTTGTAGAAGGCGAGTTGCACCTGTCCTGGATGCAAATGTTTCCAAGCCCATTCATGCCTTTTATTCTTATTTCTTTATTGCTTTTTCTTTCAAGAAGCTAATTAGGGGACACTTCCCTGGCGTGGTGACCAATGGTGGCAATGTTACCCACAAGCACTTTCACAGAAATGAGAAGGATGGCTCGTGATGAGACCCCCTTTCCCTTGGCTATGCCACCAAGAGCCACTACCCTGGCGTGGTAACCAGCTGCTAGTAGTGTCGTATCGTTAGGTGCCCATGGACCTAATAGGTTGGCTCGTGATGAGACCCCCTATCCTCTGACTAGGTCTTGTTTTATTTTTTTATGGGTCCCTCTTGTTTCTTGCTGAGAAGCTTTTTACTGCTTTCTCGGGGATCCCTGGGCGAAGCATCTCGAGGTTTTATTTTTAGGATTTTATCTTTTTCTAGCTGCTTTTACCTTTTGGGCCTTTAGCCCCTTCTTCCCACAAGGAAAAGTGCAACCCTTAAATGATTGGCCAACCTAATGCCCGGACCAATTTAATGGGATGGATGAGCGAGAAGTAAGATGTAAAGTGGTAAGTATGACGGGAGCGAACGATGACTCTTCAGAAATCCCCCCAGTGGCAACTCAAAACCTATGGGCACAAGCTTACTAGGGCATCCTGTCATTCCCCCCAGACATGGTCAAGTGGATAAGTATAAGATCCAAGCACCCATTAGAAACAAAAAGAACTAGATTCACATATTCAAAGGTTTTGAGGATCAGAGTGACAAATACCATGATACCCAGACTCATTACCTCATGGAGCAAGAACCATCTCTGATACAGGACCAAGCCGAGGCGATGGATGCTACTACTGCTAACAAAGTGGAGGCGCTGAAAGGAAGAAAAGATGGGCCCTCCAGGGCCATGCTCAAGTCGATCTAGCTCTCGGTACTCTATGTCTAGGACCTATGGGCCTCGAGACATAATCTCCTTAGTTATCCCTAAACTGGGGGATAACAAGGTGTATATACACAATTCAAGTGGTAAGGAGCTTTCCCCAAGAGGGGTTATGAGTCTATGTGTACAAGGTCGACCTTAGCCAAACCTAGAAATATAATGATGATTACAATTTAAGGTCATCCATGGCCAAAAGTGAAGCTTACACCATTTTCAACATCCCCTCTTAATCTAAACAATGGTCCAAGAAGAAAATGATGAATACAAATGAAAGTGGGTTTATAAATACCTGACCCAATATAAGGTTAGGTTTGGCTAAAAATAAGTGTGGGTGTATAAATACCCAATTCCATATAAGGTCAGTCGTGGTCAAAAATGAAGATTACACCCCTGTTTTCAACATCTCCCTTCAATCTGAACAAGGGGCCACAAATAGTTAGCATTACATCACAAGAATCACATCCCCTCCGAATGTTGAATAGAGGCCTCATAGAGAAGATATATTATCCCCCCCTGAACACTATATCTCCCACATTAGTTCAAATCCACAAGTTGGGGGAGATGACCTTTGGCGGAGTTATAGAAGAAGAGACATCTATAGGATAGGATCTAAACAAGTCATCAATAAGGTCCCTGTGATCACAATCTATTTGCCTAGTCACGATACGAGGAATGTTTGAGGAAACAGTCATAGGATCGAGAGGAGGACCAACATCACAATGTGAAGGATATTCATTGAACCATGTTGAGAATCATCTGTGAGAAGCAGTGGAAAAGATCCTTACAAACCATGACTAGGAACTACATCAATATCACCAATGGTCACTTTCTCTCCAATGTGTTGCTATCGATAATTGGAAATAAAGGGCCCATATGAAGAGTGAAAAACTAGATGTGCACTGTAAGATGAGTCCATTAAGGTCGATAATAAAGAAAAGAAGAAGTTTCCATAAAGTCTTCAGAAGTTCACTACTATGATCCTTAATGTTGAAGATGAATAACAAACAATATATCCAAGCATATGATAGAAATGCCCCTTACTTCAATAAATCGATAACCAATAAGGTATGGTAACAACATATAATACTCCTTTTATGGAAGGATAAATTCATGTTCATGTGCCTCTTCAAGCAGGCAACCTCCAAATGAGCAATGATCCAATACAATAACAATCCTTGGCATCTCCCATAAGGAAGACTCCATCCTTATTTATAGTTACCTAAAAAGGCCTAATCCTAACCACTGGTGGCCCCTCAATGATGTTGGGGCCATATTACATTTATTGAGTGATAACTACCTAGTAGGCCTTATTTAATAATAACCAATATAGAGGATCTTATCCACATTACATTAAATGACCACCATACCTATCCTATCATTAATTATAATGGGCCCTTAGGCCTCCATTACATCACCAATGGGAATCCCACCATTCCATCCCCCTTCGAGAAGTATTGCCCCCAATGCTTGCACCTATGATGTACCTCCATAAGCTAAGGTCCCATATGCGAGTGTTTCCTTCAATGTCGAGAATGAAGTCATCCAAGAAATGCATCCATAAGCCTAGGTCTTAGGTACTTGTGTTGCCCTCAATGTTGAGAATGAAGGAGTCCATGAAATGTGTCCATAAGCTTGGGTCCATGTACTACACATGTTCGCTCCCCACTAATGAAACATGAAATCAATGAATGTCTCAGTGCTTTGCTCAAGATGCTCACTAAGGTCATATGGATCCACATATTTATCCAACCAGATATTAGGGCCATCCAGAATACAGAGATCATTTGTATAGCCATAAAAGGGTGGTTGTGGATCTAGAGGGGGCACTACCATTGGAAAAGATTCAAATTGAAAACCAATAGACATAACCTACTCATGACTTTCCTCAATGATGTTCACTTCATATGGAGGAGTATGGTCAATAAAGAGAAGTTGAAAGTGGTTTTGTTCTCATAAATGACAAATGTCCATATACCATTCATCACAAGCATCCTCAAAATAATGGTAGGAAATTTATTTTTTTGAATACTCCTCTTTAATATGTCTCCTAAATCCGAACCTTTGGATTCTTTCACATGCTTCGTATAGTTTTTATACTCAGTTATCTAGAAGTAGTAGTTGTGTACATACTACTTCAAATTTTGAATAATTTTGGTGTGCCTCAGAAATTTCTTCCAGTTCAAGTAGCCACTTCTTGTTATGTTTTTCATATTCCATAGCATATTCAAGAAAATTTATAGGAGGGTCCACATAATTTTCATATAAACCTAGGTATGCCTCAATGATGGGGGGAAATATATCCATGTTAAATGCAATATAGCATTGTAAGAAGAAGAGCCAGGGTTTTAGAATAGAAATCAAAGAAGGTTACATTCAATGGAGCTCCTTTGTGCAGCCATGGTTTTAAGGCTACACTTTTAAAATCATCGTAATTTCCTCAATATTGATCATATTCACTATTATGAAACCAATCCAAAAATGGCATTGTCACTCTGCTATGCTTCTAATGGCATTAGCCCTACTAAAATCTAGTGCATAATTAGAGAGAAAAGTGCGCTGCAAGTATTTCTCACAAGGTTTTTGAGGTTGCAACTTGGAATGGGTGTAACTTCTGTGAAGTAGTATTAAGACCCCAATCTAGAAATAACACAGTCGCTCTACTTCTGATGGTGCTAGTAAGGCAACAATCTAATTTCTAGACAAAGAAAAAATTATGGATGTGAGGCCACAACTAAAAATGGTTATAACTCCCACGATATTTTTTAGAAATTCTATTATAACCCCAATCCGCAAATGGCACCACCATTCTACTTTAAATGGCACTAGTGCTATTACGATCTAGTTAATAGGTCAAGAAAAAAACTTGCCCTAAGCAAAATACACAAAGAAAGAAAAAAATTGCTTCTCCCTGGCCCAAAAAGGTGCTCTAATACCACTTGCTATGGTCCTTAATGTTGAAAATAAGTAACAAGTAATATATCCAAAAATATGATAGAAATGCCCCTTGCTTCATTAAATCCAAAACCCTTAGGGTAACACCATATAATAATCCTTTTATGGAAGGATAAACTCATGTTCATATCCCTCTGAGGGACAACTTCTAAATAAGCAATGCTCCAATACAATAACAATCATTGGCATCTCCCATAATGAGGACTCGATCCTTATTTATAGTTACCTTGCAAACCCTGACCTTAACCACTAGTGGCCCCTACATTAATGACTAGAGCCATATTGCATTTATTGAATGATAACTACCTAGTGAGCCTTATTTAATAATAACTAACATAGTAGACCTAGTCCACATCACATTAAATGGCCACCATACCTATCCTATCATTAACACTAATGGGCCCTTAGGCCCCCATTACATCACTAAGGGGATCCCACCATTCACCTTGATAGGCCCTGTTATCGCACAGTTTGTAGCTAGGTCAAAAGGCTAGAGAGTAGAGGGAAAACTGGCGTAACAGGAACCTTCCCCACCCAATGTCACCTCAATGGGGAGGTTCTTTCTATTTAGAGAGGTTAACCCAGGGGAGACGTCCCCGACAACCTGGGGTTTTGAAGAGGCAAAGGTACAAAGCTTAAAGTAGAAGTTCCTCCTCACAGGTTACCACCTAGGTCAGATAGTCCGGCTAAACAGCCAATGATGAAGTGTAGGCCCAAATGAAAACACCTGCCCGGAACAAGACAACAATAATACAGTATATATGCAGGTTATAACTCAATGGGTTAGTACTTCAATGACTATCTGCTATTTATCAATAGGCAATGTAAAACAATAGATACCAAATGAAGTCAACATTTCATCAATTAGCTATGGCAAAAGCATCAATTCATTAATAACTATCAAGATGATCAAGCCAACAATGTATCCAACCAACACTTTACTCAATAAATGCTTTAAATCATCATTTAATTGCCTATATTCAATAATTGTTGCGTCAAGATGAGATAACCAATTATGACGTCAGCCTTAACTAGGTTAGTTTGTTAGTTAGGGTTTCAAAATTCAAAGTTTTGAGAGTTTGTTTTGGACACCAACAGTTCAACGTTGGAGGCTAGAGATCAGTGCCTTAGGGTATATGGAGTCAAACAAGATAAGGGCACAAGGTTTTGAAAGGATGAAGACTTAAAGACAAGAGGGAAGGGTTCTAAAGTGCTGCAAAGGCGGGGCCCTAGAATCAAAACCCTAGGGGAAAGAGGCTCACTTCGGTGTTGCTTAAGCAAGGCCTCGTGCTCTTTCCTCCTTCCTTAGGTCAACTTGGCAAAACGACTAGCATAAATGATAAATTCAACTAAAGGATGAGGTGAGAGAAAGTGTTGTAAGGACAAGGCTTTCAAACCCTAGAAGATGATGGCCCTAGGTGTAGATAATCTAGGCCTAGGACGTCACCCTCTTTCAACCTGTAAAATTCAATGCTAGCTTAAGGGAAGAAGCAAGATGAGTGTAGCAAAGGCTAGGCTCAATCCTTCTTCTTCAATGGCTGAAATATTTCTCTCGAAGGGGACATGAAACAAGGACCTACTTGTGTACTTGTTACCTAGGGTTTTAAATCAGCAATTTAATAAGCAAATGCAAGAAATTAAACCTACAACCATTCAATTAAGAAGTTTTGCAAGAAAATCACTTACATATCATGAAGAAAGCATGTGCAAACCCTAGTTGTAAACCTTCCTTGGAGAGAAATGCCAAAAGATGCCAAAACATCCTTCCAATAACAAGTGCGCCTCACTTAGAAAGAAATAATACCCTAGGAGGGCGCAAAAATCAGACCTCACAAGTGTGAGTGAGTTGTGTTATGTCCAAATGAGGGAAAAACATCCTCAATATATAGTATCTCATGACCTTTAATTAAAATTAGGTCATTTAAAATTGTCGACAAGGCTACAAACCAAAAATCATACTGTTTTACATTAAACTGTTAAATGAAAACCCTAAATGAGCAATAAGCAAGACGTCAAGCCCTTCTGAGGGAGACGTTGGCCCTTTTTAGGGAAAAAAGCAACACAAGATGACAAATGTTGGCCCTCTTTGGGCCTCCAAACTCTGCCACATGTGCCAAAATGCTCTGTCAAGGTGCCATACACTGGAGGTGACGTCATGGCTCCTAGATGACGTCCTGGGGCATCAGAGGGGACACGTTCCACCTGCAGTGGGTCAACCCCCTAGGGTTGGGCTCAGCCAAGGCGTCCTGGATGAAAACGTCCTCCTTCTCTTGTGCAAAGGTTCGACCAATCACTGTCCTATCTCTGCCCCTGATGGGGTCCCAACAACCATCTGATGGGTTCTTCAGCCCCATGGAGGTCCCAACTAATCATCTCCCCATCTGTACCGATCCAACTGGTACCTGTCCGTCGGGCATGATCCTGCACATCAAAAACTTCGCCCTCCATGGGCTCATTAGTCCTAGGGATCATAGTAATGTCAATCATATTTCATCATTAAATTTATCAAATGCATGCATAAAACCCCTAGCATATCATCCAATAGCTCAAAGACATTACAATGACCTACTTTACAAAGATGAAGAAAAAGACAAAATGCCCTATTGGGCCAGCATCCATAAGAAAAGGAAAGTTTCCAGAGAATATCATCCAAGCCATGTAACACGAGGTGGTGTGGTCAAAGGATGTCTAGACATACAGGTAGAGTGAAAGACTAGGGTGATATTATCTGTGGGTGCCTTTGTAGAAGGTGAGTTGTACCTGTCATGGATGCAGTTCTTTCCAAGCCCTTTATTGCCTTTATTCTTTCTTTTATTTATTACTTTTTCTTTGTTTTTATTTCAAGGTCTAACTAGAGGACACTGCCTTGGTGTGGTGACCAGAGCTGACAGTGTTACCCACAAGTACTTTCACAGAGATGATAAGGCTGGCTCTTGATGAGACCCCCTTTCCCTTGGCCATGCAACCAAAGGTCACTGCCCTGGTGTGGTAACCAGATAATGGCAATGTCATACTGCTAGGCACCCATGAACATAATGGACTGGCTCGTGATGAGACCCCCCATCCTCTTGGCTAGGTTTTGTTTTGCCATTTTTCTTCGAGTCCCTCTTGTTTCTTGTTGAGAGGTTTTTTATTGCCTTCTTGGGGATCCCTGGGCGAGGCATCTCTAGGTTTTATTTTTTATGGCTTTTATCTCTTACCAGCTGCTTTTAGCTTCTGGGCCTTTAGCCCCTTCTTCCCACGAGATAAGGTGTAACCCCACAAACAGATCATCCTAATGTACGGACTAGGGGAATGGGATAGATGAGTGGGAGATAAGATGTAAGAGTGATGATATGATGGGAGCGGACGATGGCCCTTCAAAATCCCCCCTGGTGGCTAACCAAAACCTATGGGTACAAGCTTGCTAAGGTACCCTGTCAATCCCCCCAACCATGGTCAAGTGGGTTAATGTAAGATCCAAGCAGTTGTCAGAAATGAAAGGGATTTGGTGCATATATCTGAAGGTTATAATGATCAAATATGACACATACCATGATACCTGGACCAATTACCTCATGGAGCAAGAGTCTTCTCCGATACAAGTTCAAGCCGAAGATGATGGATGTTGCTGCTGCTGACAGGACAAGTCTGATGAAGAAGAAGAAAGATGATCCCTCCAAGGCCATGCTCAGGTCAATCCTTCTCTCGGTTTTCCATGTCTAGGACCTATGGGCCTCGAAACATGATCTCCTAGTTATCCCTAGAAATCGGGGATAACATCTGGCTCCAACTCGGGGACATGTGCTCACCGTAGAGCGCATGAGAACCTCAGCATCTCTGGCATAAACCTGCAGACCTGCGCAGACTCGAAAAGGGCATCAGTAACAAAGGTGGGGTGGTATTGCCACCCCGCAAATATAACATATGTATATATAAACTGAAATAAAAACAATCAATATGCAAGTGTGGAAGCAAACTAACATGAAATGCAAGTGGTATAATACACAAAGAATGCCTACTTACCTGCACTTACTTGTGAAGTCAGGTCACCCCATCCTGGCGGGGTTTTAGGAGGCGTCCGCTGACAGGCACTGTGCGCCTTTGTCCCTCCAGTGTAGACAGGTAATAAGAGTCATTAACTGACTTTCTTTCGACCTTAAAAGGGCCAAACCAAAAATGATTGTTTCCCTTGATATTAGTAGGCTTCCCTTTATTGGCATCCCACATCCAAACCACGTCTCCCTCCTTGTACTCTTTGACTCTGAAATTGGTCGTTCCTTGAATAACCCTGGTGTATTGCATAGAGGGAGGTGGGTGGGATTCTGCTATAAAGATTTCCTGCTGCGAAGGACGGATCCGTACATCATCTTCCACCTTCTTTAGTATTTTGCAGTCTCTGATTCCTGAGCTTTGAGCTCGTCCATGAGTTGTTGGTATTCTTCTTTCGTGGGCCATTTAATCTGATTCGAATTTTCCTCCTTTGCAAAAGGCGTATCTTCTAGAGAATATCTATGAGGAGTTGGCCCGGTTTTTGTTAATGTTTATGCCATTATTATAGTTCTTTGCATTTCAATAGATAAGAGCATAATAAGAACAAGATCACTGAGAAATACACATTCACAAGAGACACAGCATTT
>ML782468.1:691997-703666 GCA_009831015.1 Picea engelmannii | reverse complement strand
AAACTTGCTATTCTCAGCAATCTTAATGATTCCATGTCTAATGAATATGGGTATTTTCATGATGAGTTGCTCATGTGGCTGTTCCTTTTAGGGAAATGCTACAGACGGAAAACAAATAGCCCACTAATGGAAAAGATATAGGCAAAGATTTATCAGGTTTATTCATAAACATACGAAAGTAGAAATAAATTTGACAATGACAAAAAAAAAGCCTAATCCATAAATTTTTAGATCAATGCAAAACACGTTATGGAATGTCAAGTTTGAAACATATGAAAGTATAAGCAAATTTGTCAGCGACAAAAAAATCTCAAACCATAAATTTTTAGATCCCTGAAAAGCATGCTATGGAATGCCAAGTTTCATGGATTCTTAGCCCACTAATGGTAAGTAAATTAAGTTATTTGAATAGAACAGTGTTTTAATATTGGGGTATGAACCATGCTTATAATTTTTTGAACAACTTTATAACATTGGCATACCTTAATACCGACAAAATTTAAGGTGAACAAAGTTTGAAGAGCAACAAAGGAGTAGTGTTGATGGTCATCAAAAAAGATTTTAAATATTTTAATTAAAAAACAAAATTTGATTATCATCATTTTTATGGGATTTATCAAACACGTGTCAAGCCAACCGAACCACATAGTATCCACCACATTTTCAAATGTCCTAATCTTCATCCACCTGCTTGTTAGCATGCGTTATGGTTCACCTTTTCAAATGCGTTAAACTTCATCCACCTGCTTGTTAGCATGCGTTAGGGTTGTCACTTCCTCTTGGACGTGCCCACTAGGTCAAGGGTTTGATTTGATTTCAGGGCCCGGGGAGGAGGCCTGAGGCAAAATTTGTGAAGGAGACGGATGCCCAAAAAATAGGTTGAAGCAGGGATTGCACACATTCTTCATTTCTTTGCTGTGAAAAATGAGGTCTTGTTGGACATATTCTTCCTTTCTCAGTCTCCTGTTCATTCTTTCATATTTGGATTCTAGAATTTGTCTCGACAACCAGCAAATACATGTCATGAAATCCCTGTTTAACTTATCATCCTAGTGGAAGAATGAAAATTATGGTAACCCATGTGAATGGGGTGGCGTGGATTGTACTATAGATGGGAGCAGTCTCACTG
The DNA here is from genome assembly GCA_009831015.1 of Picea engelmannii. Taxonomy (NCBI): domain Eukaryota; kingdom Viridiplantae; phylum Streptophyta; class Pinopsida; order Pinales; family Pinaceae; genus Picea; species Picea engelmannii. Next base: position 702,537 of record ML782468.1, on the reverse strand, counting down.
AGCTTCATATGTACAGTTTTGGGCTGAAGGGAAATGCTTGGCAAACTGTATGTCAGCTTCAAGCAACATATTGTAGTGTCATGGGTAGTCTCTTCGTCTCCCCTCAAAACCATTCGTGTTCATTGGTACCAGTTCTGTGTGCCTCCCTATCCATATTGTGTTGGTTCAATGTGCCCCATATGGTCGAAAATTGGGTAACATCAATATTTTGTATGGTGGAAACATAATATCTCGCATCTGGTGGAAACATGGGAGAACTCAGATTCATAAGTTTGGTTTTATTCATGGGTTGTGGCCAACAATTAACCCGGTAGGCGGATATTCAGAATTCGCAGGGATTCATAACCTGCAACAGAGTAGCATTTTTGTTTTTGTCTTCATTCGATGATGCATTACCTTGATAACCCAGAAATTTGGAGGCACCAATAACGTAATGTACATCATCATATGGTTGGTATAGTCGCAGTCTCTATCTCGAAATGGACTGTAAGAAAATTCTCGTAGCTAGTAGCATAGATGCACAATGATATTCAATGTTGTTATGAAACTACCAGCAAGTCAAGTGCTATGAAACTACCTCCTTTGGTTGGGGTTTCCTCCTTTCTTGGGTGTTTCATTGAGGCGAGCACGATTAGAATGGAACTCGATGCTGGAGTGTAACAGATAAGTGCAGAGAGAAGAGGAATCCAAGAGAAGAGGAATCCTTAACACCGACATATTCTAGAAGCACCTAAAGCAAGTACTTATTTTTAAGAAACTAGTGTATTGTTAAATTTTTAAAATTTCTAGTCTTTTCTCCATTCTAAATGGAGAGACATAGATCTGAAGAAAAATTAGCTGGAGAAATAGTAAAAGATTCAAGTGAGAAGTAGAAGTAAAATCACTGAGTATCAAGTATTGTTAATTTCTTGTCTTTTTTGAGAGTAGAACATTTCCATTCTAAATGGAAAGACATAGAGCTTAATGAAAAAAAATTAGTTGCAGAGATAGTAAAAAATGCAAACGCTTTTATGAATGAAATCATGGAGAAGTATTGTTAGCAGTAGAAGTAATATCAGTAGAAGTAAAATCATTGAGTATCAAGTATTGTTAGTAGGATATATTCACGTTTGCTCACTTTCTTTTTGTCAATCAGTGAGTATTGTTAGCAACAGAAGTAAGTTGCAATGCATGGAGTCCTCTCACTGAATAGGAATAACATAGGCCTCCACACCATACGAATACCCATGAAAAGAGGGATAAGTTAGCATAACTCGAAGACTACATAGGCTATACTATCTTCCACCAATAGTTTTAAAACCACCCATCCTATGATTTTCTTATGATTTTCTTAGTTGTTTATTCTCTTAAATTTGTGCCTAGTTGTTTATTATCTTAAATTTAATTCATGCCTGAAGACTGACTTAGGTGAATGCATTTTCCAGGGCGGTGGGGAGGCGGTGAAGTGGTAAGCATATAGAGAGGGAGAGGCAGTGAAGTGGTGAGCATATAAAGAGGGAGTAGATAAAGATAGACACACAAATGGCTAGGATGAAGAGGTGAGCACATAGAGCATCGAATGCAGTGAGGCTCTCAAATGGAGTGAAATAATTATTATGACTACAGTGAGGCTCTTGAATGAAGTGAAATATATATTATGACTGTAGTGAGGCTCTCGAATGTAGTGAAATAATTATTATAACCGATAAATTGACAAATCATGTAATTTCATATTACTGATTTTTTAAACTAATTTATAAATTCTGAGAAATAAATAAACAATATTTCCCCAGCAGGGGTATTTAGTCAAATCAAAATGTCATTGGCCAGTCAAAAATTGTGAATAAAGTTTTTTGAAATTCATAAAATGAATTTTAATTTAGGAAAAAAAAAATTAATAAAAAGTATTATTGAACAATGTAAAAGGAATACCAAATGAGAGATCTGGGCTTCAAAACACACCTATTAATGTGGAAAAATGAACCTGGTAATACTCGGTCAAGGAGAGCTGACCACAAGGTAGTTGCTATAGTACCCGGTCGACGACAGGGACTAATAAATGATGGATATGTTAACATATAACAAAATTATTCAAATTTTTTTTTATCACACACAACTGATTCCTAATGCAGCAAACTCCAATACTTAGACGATCGGATATAAAAAAAAACGTCTATACATTAAGATTCGTGATAGCATTCTTGTCATTACTCGATGGTAATCTCGTTGTCTATAATGCAAAGACTCAGGTTATTACTATGATAATATTCACCAATAATATAAATGCTACGATATTACCAAGTTCCAATTTTAACCACTAACAAACTTCACAAGGCACCTTTGGAGGTGGTAGGCTAGAGATTAATTTAGCATGCACTTATTCCATTTCTCATTATATTATCCTTACTTCACTAATTCTCTTCACTAATTCTCTGATTTTCCATATTTGGAAACATTGATTTGATGGAGAAAGAGAAAATCCCTTGAAAAGAGATAGGAAGAGTATATCAACAAGGAATAAACTAAAAAAAAAGAGAAAAATTTCAAAGAGGTCACTATGCTTGTCAAGACTTTTACGAATGTTTTAAGAAAACTCAACTATTTTCTTGGAAGAAACAAAACTTGTGCATATTTCTATTGAAATTAGATGGAGAATATATGTGTTTTTGTGCATCAGGATGAAAATAAGTCAAGTTTCTCCTCCATGTTATGTTTAAAAATAGGAAGCTAACCCTACATCAATCTTCACAACAAGGTAGATTCAACTAACTACATGTAAACATTTGTACGCTATGTGGAAATAGGGATATATAAAGCACTTTGTTCGACATGATGTTATGGTATTGGCATTGATGTCAAAGAAGGTATGTGATGTTAGTATTGGCATTGATGCAAAGAGATCAATATTATGGTCATCATCATCAAAATTGTGCATATGATATTGTCAAACACATGCATTGTCTAAATAATGATTAATTATGTATACAAAATTTATCCTATCTAAATGAAAAGGGGAAAGACCAAAATATGGTGCTAAATAAAATGTGTAAAAGGGTCTGGTATGAGAGTCTCTATTAGAATTATTGATATTCAACTTCGATAAACTTCGACTTACATTGCCTTCATCTTCGACTTGGATAAATTTGACTTATATTGCCTTCGACATCGACTTGGGTAACTTTGAATTGCATTTCATTCGAATTCGAATTGGATAAATTCGATCTGCATTGCCTTCAACTTCAACTTTCATTTCTTGAATCTTGGTTGACTCAACTTTAGTCAACAAATTTTACCTCAAACCGACTTGCATTTTGGCTGACTCATTTTTCCCATTTCGATTTCTAGGTGGACGACTCTATTTTATTTTCCAAATTAACGTGTCCCTTGAGTGGATGAGAATTTTCGTTCATATAAACAACCATAGTTATAATTGTTTTAAACAAAGAATTCCATGTTGGTGAGATAGATCAGATATAATCCTCCTGTTTATGTATCAAACATATTGATCTTCAATAATCCATCAAATACAATATGGCCAGAGTAACTGTAGAGGACAGATTATTGGATGGATGAGGTCGATAGATAATGAAATCATAAATTCTATGGATCAATAATGGACAAAGAAGATTCATCGCAGATCGTTGGATCAATATGGAAGTGTGAGCCCAAAATAAGAAGAGTCAATCCATAACTTAAACCGACTCATAAAGGCTAAAAATATGATTAAACATAATTAACACCTGAGGATCAGGGTTTCTTCAAGGAACTGTTACAACAATAGTAAACAATTTTTAGCACCCAGATATTCCATCAATGATGAACAAATTACAAGGGACTTGAAGTATTTTGAATCAAAGACAAAAACATTTAATGACAAAATGTTAGCATTATTATTAAATTAAATGAAGAGGTGCATTGGTTCATATAAAGAGACACAATGTTTCAAATTCATACATGTTGGAATATTATATAAGAAAAAAGCTATAATTGAAGGAGAGTGTCTCTATAGTCTACATTTGAAGATGAAAAGAAGGAGAAGAGTCCAATAAAGAAACTGTAAACATTTTTATGCAATGAGGGTGGTAGGGAGGATCTCCGGAGGATTGCAGTCCTCTACAGGTTAAATCTTGTTTCACAAGGTAGTAAGTGCTTCCTAGAGTTGGTGCTTAGAAAACAAGGGAGATGGCTCCTCTTAGAGTTGGTTTTGTAAATCGAGGGAACTAGTGTTTCCTTGAGTTGGTGCTCATAAGAAAAGAGATTGGTGTCTTCCACACAATTGTAACTTGTAATTTTTATTGTTGTATTTAAATTTTTGTATTCAATACATTCTTGTTGATCAATTGTTATGATTACTTAATTTGTCAATTAATAATTGAGTAAAATTTTACAAGAGGAAAGAATATTGATTGACCCGCCCCCCTCTTAGTATTGGCCAATATTTCAACAATTGGTATCAGAGCAAGTGCCTTCACCATAGTTTAACCACTAGAAGGAAGATTATGAAAATATCAAATGGATTAGAAGGAAGTAATGTCCTCCAACAGAGCACCATTGTTTAAAGGACATGATTATACTTTTTGGAGTATAAGAATGAAAAGCTATTTGATGGCCCTTGGCTATGATGTCTAGCAATCTGTTGAAAATGGTTACACTGCTCCATCTACCCCACCTACTGATACTGCTACAAAGAATCTATACAATGACAATTCAAGAGTTGTTAATGTGATTCTTGGAGGATTAGCAAATCATATATTTGTAAAAGTGATGCACTGTAAATCATCAAAGGAATTTTGGGACAAACTAAAGATCATCTATGAAGGATTTGGAAAGGTCAAGAAAACTAAACTTGAAACACTGAGAGCACAGTTTGAAAATATAAAAATTAAGGAAGACAAAAATATAGCAGAATATCTACATAGAGTAGATGAAGTTGTAAATTCAATCAAAGAATTAGGAGAATACATAAAAGACAAGTTCATCGTTCAAAATGTCATGAGAACATTGGCTATGAGATATGATGATCCGGGTGGATATTGGTGTCCACCCTCCTATTCCACTTGGACCCCCACCATTGTTTCTTTCATTTTTTCAGTTTCCTTACTTGTAGCACAATTTACTATTTTTGGCAGTTTTTCGGGTCCTGAACTTCTAGAGCCATTTTGAGACCCTAAATGACGTTTTTTTGGGCATCAAACCTCCAACGAATATTATTTCATATCAAACAATAATATTCTTAGTTGGCAGTTGTACTCCTCAAATAGATATTTCTAACGATGTATCATATGTGTCAAATAGAGATAGTATGCCAAAGTTACAACCCCGGAAAATTGATGTACCAATTTACCCCGACAGGGCCCATATTCTGGTGTTTCATCTCCTAGGATTAGGTTTTTGGATGTTTAGGGTTTCCATTGTTTCTCAATAATATATACGCCTTGGAGCCTCATTTTAACACAGATTTGAGAGGCCTATAGCCGCCACATCTCTTCTCAGAGATAAGCTACGAGCGCCCTAGCTAGTTTATTTCTATTATGTCTATAAACAAATTTCAGTTCTTTGATATTAATGAAATGAAGTGTTATTTCCACTGCATCTTTGTATTCATTTTTATTTGTGTATTTTTTTGCATTCCTTCATAAATTCAGATCAGTGGTATTAAAGCGATCTGCTCTTTCTCAATCCTTCTTTGTACGTCCCCAATGAGGTTTGGGTATAAGGAGTTAGGGCTCAATCTGGTTGAACCTTTGCAAGATCATCCTCAAAAACCTCGATGGCCGCCCATGGGGGATGAAAAGAAATGTGAGGGAGAAGGATATCCTATCAAAATATTTCTTGAGGAGGCCCTTGAAAAACAAAGGAACGCAATGATGGATAACTTCGCCCAGATCCTTCAACGATTGCGCACTGGCGGTGCATCTACATCTAGCAGCCACTTTGGAGGTGCAAATCCTTTTAAGGTACAAGTAAACTTTTAAATTCCCATATTTGATGGACAAATATATGCAGACGCTGTATATAGATGGTTGAATCTATTAGAAGGATATTTCTTGATTCATGACTTTTCTGATCGAGAGAATATTATTTTTTCACTACTCAAATCTGCCCCCATGACAAGGACTGGTGGGAAACCTACTATGATAAAAAGGACGAGGAGGAACCCTCTCTGTTCTCGACCATACCCACTTGGAATTCTTTCCTATATGCCATCAAGGAACAATATTATCCCGTGGGGGGATATAAGGACAAGTACATACAATGGACTATGTTGAGGCAACAAAGGGATCAAGATGTGCATGAGCTGACGAATATGTTCCATACCCTACACACAAAGTTGGGTATCAAAAATTCGAAGAAACATTTTTTTCTGAAGTAGAAAATTTGTTTGCACAGATACATTCAGGAGGAAATGTATTTCCTCAACATCTCCTAGCTTGGTATGACATACCGATATGCTGCTAAGATTGAGCAGAAATTAAAATAGAAGAAGCAAGACTTTGGATCTGCGAATCAAAAGAAATCGAAAGGTACCCCGAAATCGAAGAACAAAGGACAAAGCCAAGGCATGGTAGCTCAAGAAAACCTTCCAAAGCCGCAAGAAAATAACAACACTATGAAGCCAAAGAAGGACACTGAAAAGTGGTGTGAGTTCCATAAGAGCTCCATTGACAACACAAGTGAGTGTCGGGACAAACAGTCACTGGTGGCCAAGATGAGGGACACTGAATCAGATGCATGTTCTGACACTAAAGAAAAACCTGAGAAGGGGAATGACAGAGGGAAGCAGATTATCGATGTAAAGACCAACACCACCATTTCCACCATGAAGATCCAAAAGGAAGAACTAGAAGATCCAGAGGAGGAGGAGCCTCTATTCCACTCCCAGATGTGGGTAATGGGTTCCCTGCTATAGTTCATTGTCGATAGTGGGAGCCAAAAGAACCTCATTTCAGTAGAGGTCATGAAGCAGTTTGGCTTGCTAACCACAACACACCCACATTCGTACACCATCAAGTGGCTTCACCAAGGACGAGATCTCTTCATCAGCCGACAATGCCACCTTCCCTACAACATCATGCCCTTCACCGATGAGGTATTATGTGACATTACTCCTATTGATGTTTGTAATGTATTATTAGGACAACCATACTTGTGGAAGAGACATGTTCTGTATGAGTCTTGGCCTTGTGTTGTTATTGTTACCTTGGGAAATAAGTTGTACAGGATACTAGAGGTACCACCTCCTTCCGTTATCTCTATGGTTACTTCAAAACAATGCAGTGATCTCATTTCCAAAACTGGGAAATTTGTTTTTTTGATGACCTGCCCTCATGGAAAGAAGAAGACTATGGCCACGACCTCCAGATAAGGCTCCTCCGCATGACAACAAAACATGGACAAGATCATGAAGGATTATTGGGACATATTCACCTCACCCACGGGGGTGCCTCTGCACTCTCAGGTCAAGAACCCCATCGATATGACCCCAGGTGTGTTGCTTCCCAATGGAATGATCTATCAGTGCTCTGTTCTGGAGAACAATGAAATCAAGATGCAGATTTAGGAGTTGCTGCAGAAAGGTCACATCTGGCCAAGTCCATCTCCCTGTGGGATCCCGATCGTTTTGGTGCATAAGAAGGATGGGACTTGGAGACTTTGTACTGACTATCAGGCACTGAACAAGATCATTGTTTGGAATAGGTACCTGATCCCATGGATTGATGACCTTTTGGACCAAATCAAAGGGGAGAAATATTTTAGCAAGATCGAATTGAATTCTGGGTATCCCCAGGTACCAATCGATCCATTTGATGTGTGGAAGACTACCTTCAAAGCCAAGGAGGGCATTTTCGAATGGTTGGTCATGCCTTTCTATTTGAAGAATGCTCCCGCAACCTTCATGAGGTTGATGGACGACATCTTGCGGCCATTCACCAAATAATGTGTAGTAGTGTACTTGTATGATATCCTGATCTTCAGTCAGACATGGGAAGAGCACCTCCACCACATTCGACAGGTCCTCCAAACACTGCGGAAAAAAAAGTTGTATGCCAATTTGGAGAAGTGCACTTTTAGCATGACCCAGGTTTAGTATCTGGGATACATTATTGATGAGCATGGGGTGCATGTGGATCCAACCAAGATCCAAGTCATCTGAGATTGGCCAGCCCCGACCACTCTAACAAAGCTTCACAACTTTCTAGGTCTTGCTAATTTCTACCGCAAGTTCGTGTTGGGATTCTCTCATATCACTTGGCCCTTGAGTCAAGTCAGCAAGGGAGGAGCGATAGAAAAATTCTTTTGGTCAAAATCTCAACAAAAGGCATTCATAGAATTGAAACATCACCTCTATTGTGACCCAATGCTCACATTACCAGACATGCAACAACTATGTTATAGGGGAAGTTCTTACACAATAGGGGCATCTAGTGGCACATCACAGTGTGACACTATCCGACACTGTGTGAAAGTATCCCACTTATGAAAAATAAATGTATTCCATTGTGCAGTCTTGCCGACAATGGAAGCATTACATTTTGGAGAAGAAAACGATCATCCACACAGACCACTGACCCCTTCAATTCATATAGACAAAAGGGAAGTTGCAGAATGATCGCCATCAGAATTGGTCCACGTATTTGCAACAGTTTCACTGATCATGGAGATAACCACCATTCTCAACTCTTGTGGGCATGAGACTTTTGAATGGTCTCTTCTCTACAAGAGCGATCCAGATTTTGGCCACACATACAAGACACTCTTGGAGGGTAACCGAGTTCCAAATTTTCACCTCCAGGATGCACTAATATGTCACCTGGGAAACCTTTGTGTTTGTTCCTTCAAGCAAGCATTCCAAGATGATTTGGGAAGCGCACTATAGTTGGGTCTCTAGGAATTTCGGAGTCGAGAAAATAGTGGTAGTGTTGCAGAATTATTTCTATTGGCCAAACCTTCGACATGATATCGAGAAGTACATCGGATCCTCCACTGCTTGTGCCATTTCCAAACAAACCATCAAGAAGCAAGGCTGCTATACTCTGTTGCCTACCCCTAGTCGACCTTGGGAATCCATATCCATGGATTACATGTTGGGCATTCCTTTACTAATCATGGAAACAACTATGTTTTCGTGGTTGTCGACAGATTCTCGAAGATGGCCATTATGGTGGCCTGCAAGAAGAATATCACAACAAAATCCATTGTTAAAATCTTCTTTGAATGAGTGTGGGTACAATTTGGGATCCCACAGTTTATCATATTAGATTAGGACAATAGGCTCCTTAGTACATTTTGGTCCATCCTCTGGTCAATGCTAGACACCAAGCTCACCAAATCCACAACTTTCCATCCCCAAACTGATGGCCAGACAAAGGTTGTCAAGAGGATGATCATACACATTTTGCGCATGTGTAACTCAAAGAATCCATGCACATGGGATGAGAACCTCCCCTATGTACAACATAGTTATAACCGGTCCCTCCACAACTCAACCGACCAAAACCCCTTTTAGGTGGGCTTGGGATTCCAACCACTATGTCCCATTGATGTAGCCATACCATTTGCAGCTACTCAGGCTGATTCAGCTCATGTCTATTCTGAAGTTGCCAAGGCGAACAACTTCATTGAGTAAATTCATCACATTCTCCAATAGTTTCATGACATATTGGACAGATCCATTGCTAAGTACAAGAAACAGCATGATCAACATCGGGTGTAACACAACTTCCAGGTTGGCGACAAAGTGTGCCTACATTTGCAGAAGGAGCGTCTCATTGGACCCCACCGCAAGCTTCGCCCACAATGATATGGGCCATACACCATCACCAAGGATGTAGGGTGTAAATGTTTTGAACCTTCAAAAAATAGATATATCGAAACAATAATACACACATTTGTAGAGAGAGTTGGAGAAAGAAGAAGAAGGAGAGAAAGAATGAAAGAATTATCATTAACCGTTGTGAAAAATGAATAGTTTACACATGATATACTTTGTATAGCTCAATGATTTCTCACTAGAGGTGAAACAATGCGCCATAGTGGTGGTCTAGAGTAATCTAGACACACAACAGTAGTTATGGAAGTGAATTTCCACCTAGTCTAGTCTCTCAGGCAGTTACAAGAGTGAACTGCCACCTAGTTGAGTTAACTAGTCAACTAGTCTTTAGTTAACTGAATGAACAAAGAGTAGTGAGGAATTAAATAAGGGAATCAAGGATAATGCGTCAGTTTGGTGATTATCCCAAGGCAATATTGAATTATCACGATGATGATCCCAATGTTTCATGGTGATGATCCCAATGCAGCATCTAAAATCAACTCAACTAGTCAAACTGAAGTGTCAACTGAAAGAGAATATTCTCCAGGTGGAATGTTCTCTCCTAAAATATGGGAGACTGGATAATGACTAATTATGACTAATAAATAATAATAAAACTTACGAAAAATAAATCCTAGGTGTGTTTGAAGTAACTCCAACACCCCCCCGGAACATCACTATGGTGAAAATAAAAAATGGGTTACGACAATGAGGCCATGTTAGGTACCCAAATACAAAAGATAGATT
>ML782468.1:619469-689519 GCA_009831015.1 Picea engelmannii | reverse complement strand
TTGAAGAAGAGAGATATTGTTACAGGAAAGGAGATCATGCGCCTATTCCATTCCTTGTTCCAACCACATTTCAATATTTAGAGACCACTTGATTTCTGGTAAAATCCTCACTTGTAAATAGAACAGAATAAAATAAAATTACAAAAAAAAAACTTGAAGGTTAACATTGATTATATATATATATATATATTATGCAAAAGAAAACGAAAAATTAGCCAGAAAAAGATTATACACTTGGCCACCTGTTCCAACCAGACCACTCGTAAACTTGTAAACTACAAAATAGAGAATTTAGTATAGTTAGATGAAGGAGGTAATCTTATCCAATAGGGGTCTCTTTGGCCACTCGACTGAAAGGAAGAGGACCACTAGAAGCTACGACTGGAATTGGTGCTACCACTATTTCATTGCAGAAAAAATAAAAAAAATAGTAAGAAATATAATATATAAAGCAGGGTATGGGGGGGCTTGACCCTGTGACCTATACCCAAGTATCTGCATGAATTTCACTCATACAAACCAATGACCAACCAATACATGAAAAACCATTCGTCGTAAAGTCAGCTAGGAATTGCCTCCATGCACAAGCATTTGAATCAAAGGATAATGCATCTGGTGCCTGTAAAAATGATCTACTTCCAAAGAACTATAGGGTCATAATCCTTACAGACTAGGGCATAAGGATAAGCTCATGACTAAACAAAGATCATACCTCATTTTTAACAGGTACTTCTTTCTCGGACAATATTAACTCAATATGACATGGCGATGACATGTAAGCTGTGAAAAGACAAAACAAATCAAAGAAAATCACCACTTCAGAATTCCAATCCAAAATGATAAATTAAGGTACGGGAAAACATCCAAGGATTAAATGATAAACGAGTATATAGAGCATGGAAACTGCCCCCTATTCAAAATAGATTGGCTAAGAAATTTAGTTGTAGCTATTTGCACAAAAGATCACGTGAGGACTAGGGATTTACGCAGGTCACGGTTTGAGCTTGAGGATTTGACGCAGATCGTAAATTTTCTAGGCGAGGACATCAGATCAGAGAAAAACACAGATCACGATTTCATGGACTGGACAGAGGGTAGGTCGAGCAGATCGTGGTTTCATGCTTGGGTGAAAATATCAAGTCAAAGGGAGGTCGATCACAATTTACCTCAGGAATCAGATCGAGGGTGGTCAAAGGTAGCACACAGGTCGTAGTTCTTTGGACGTAGACACCAAATGAGGGGTTGGTTGCTGGTGTAAAGAAGAAGCAGTGACTTCTATTTCACAAAAAAGGTAAACCATCCAATTGCAAGGGATTTGTTTCATATTGAGAGGAACAAAGGTCGCGATTTCCTTTATTTCGAGTTCCAAATTGAGGGGTTGTACACTTGCTTTGAAAACCCAAAAGAAAAAAAATGGAAGTCGACATTAACAACACTGCGACCCTTCACAGATATCAAGAAGAAAATCCGAACGATAATACAATGATTATCTCTTATGCAACGAACCAATTCACATGGAGAAGCTCGCAAGAACTCACAAAACGTACAAGCCAAATGCCTAAGTGCCACCACAATACACAAAGCCCATCAGCAAGTGAAAAGCACCAAGCCCACGAAATCATTACAGACATCTCATCAGTGCCCAGCCATGGTCGAGGAGCCATGGATTGCACACATAGAAAAAAAAAAAATAGTAATAAACAAAAAAAAAAAACAAATAGAAAATACCACATGCAGGGAGAGCGACAACACACATAATACAAGCTCAACGCTAAAGCCAATGAACAAGTGCCAAGATAAGATGCCGAGGAATGAGGGAAAGTGCCACTGTGCTAGACACGCCCTCCATTCCTAGAACACGAGTTACCAGGGTTGACCTAGCAGAGAGATGGCTATGGTCGTCGGTCTCATCCTTCACCCTGAACTCTGAAAAAAAAATGAAATGTGAAAAGGAAGAGGGTAGGGTTCGAAAAGATAAGGATGAGGAAATTAGGGTTAGGGGATAAGAACGAAGGAGAGGGGGCATGTGGGCCTCATGCGAGGAACCACTTCCCGACTCTAGATTTTTTTTTATTTTTTATTTTTTATTCATTTAATTATTTTAATTTTTCTTTATTTTTTTTATTTTAATTGTAATGTAATTTTTTTATTATTATTATTTTAGTTTATTGTTATTTTTATTATTTTTATAAAAAAATATATATTTTATTAAAGATATTGTTATTATCTTTAATTAAGGTTTAAATTATTAATGTTCAATTTAGGTTAAATATTAATTATTTAATAACAATAATATTTAAATCTAAATATATATACAAGTGATAACTAATCAACTAATTAATGTGAAAAATTAGGAAGATTAATTAATTTAATTGGTTAATTAAATTAAGGATTAATTAAGTGATTAGTTATGTATTTAAGTAGGATACCAATGATAATATTAAAATTTCTGGATTTACTAAATGCGTTGATTAAGGCGACTGAAACTTAGGCTTTCTTGATTAAGTTTAGTCTAGATTATTAGTTTTTAATAATTAATCAACATTAGGTTGGAAGTCACCTTAATTAGTTGTAAGAGAAAATTTTAAAGGACTTAGACTAGGACAAGTGGGAAGGAGGCGACATACACACTAGGAAAGTAAGCTAGAGGAATTGGCGAGTATGGTGCAAAGATAGCGTAGCTACCGGGCAAGGGAGTCAATAGTTTTCTTAGGCGAAGAAATCAAGCTTAGATGCTTTAGCCCTAACCTAGCCACCCCCCTAAAGAGTGTAACGTCTGTTTAGAGACAAGTAAAAAGAAAATTATGCCTAACCCTGTTTTCTAGTTAAGTTGTGCAATGAGAAACGTCCTTGAACTCACCCTGACAAATTTGGTTAATGGAGGTTAAATCATACAGGATGGATAGGACTTGAGGGAATTGAGGCAGAGGATCATCGTTGCAGGCACCGCCAACACCACCAGCGGCACCACAACCATCACTGGAACTGGCTCTCATACTGTGCTCTTTGGGGACCATAAATGAGACTTTAAAGGGGCGACAACCAGCAGGGATCGAAGTGGAACCCCCACCATATGGAACGGGTAATCCAGAAGCATCAAGGGATTCAGGGGGAGGACCTCCACCCGAATATATCACTAGAGAACTGCCAAAGATTAAACTTCCATAGTTTGCTAGGGGTCGCGCCAGTGAACGCGCGAAAGCATGGTTGGAAGGCATGACAAGGTGTTTTGCCTTAAGGGACTATGCGTCCACCACAAAGGTGAAGATAAAAACTTTCCAGTTAAGAGACAATGCCTTGAACTGGTGGGGCAACCTGGAAATACAACTGCATCTTACCCCAGACACCGTATCATGGGAACTTTTTGAGGAGAGGTTCCGAAGGAAATATCTAACAGCTTACTATGAGGAACAACAGGTAGGAGCATTTCATGCCTTAGTACAGGGAAACAAAACCATAGAAGAATACGAGATCAGGTTCATGGAATTGGTCAAATATGTTTCATACATGGACAATGAACAACGATAGGCAGAACGCTTCATCTATGGGCTAAACCCTAAGATAAGGGATATGGTGCAGATGTGGAAACTATCTTCAATAGCGGAAGCTGTGGAAAATGTGCGCTATGCGGAGGAACACATGAACTTAATTGGAGGTACGAGACCGACCTTCCCACATTGTCCTGGATTCGTAGGGAAGGTCCCTTGGAAATTTCCCAGGGGAGGGGGATCAAGGCCACCTCCATATGGTAACAGAGTCGCACCAAGGACAGTAGCTGCAGGGATTTCAATGGAAGAAATTGCAACATCTCATTCATCAATGACACAGGCAGGTCCACGACCGTCTCAGGGAATAGCTAGCAGGGGCAAGGGTTCTAGGGGAAGGAACTCATTTCAAAGACAATCACAGAATAGTGCACAGGTTCAATCCCGTGTTACCTGTTGGGGATGTGGAGGACCCCATTACCAGCGTGACTGCCCAGAGTTACAATCATTATTTGTGCATAGAGAAGGAAAGGCCTCGATGGGAAGAGCAAGTAGCAACCACCAAATTTAGGCAACGGTTAATAATCGCCAAGTCGAAAATCAATCCACGGTGCTGGAGTCATTAGGTATGCTAAATCATATCAACGTTAAGATTTTATTTGATTCTGGTGCGACAGATAGTTTCAATTCACCATCTGCATTAGAAAAGAGTGGGTTGGCAGCCTACGAGCACGATGACTTTAAAAAAGTCAAGATGGCTTTGGGGGAAAAACAAGTGGCAGGACCTAGCATCGATAATTGTATAGTAGACCTGGGAGTGTGTACTACCAGGTTGAAGGTATACGTCACTACTGTCGGGGCATATGACCTAATCATTAGAATGGATTGGTTAGAAGCTCATCGAGATTTGGTAGATTTTTTCGGAAAAAGGGTGCTTTGTGTCGATGATGAAGGAAGGCCAGCAGAGATCTAGGGTGTACGGATAAGGGTGTCATTATTATTTATCTCAACTATGAAGGTTAAGCGATGCTTGAGGCAAGGGTGTCAACTATATGTAGTAGAAGCAGTGAATGGAAGGAAGGGACCCTCATTAGATCAGTACCCGGTATTGTCAAAATTTAAGGATGTTTTTCCGAATGAGTTGCCAGGGTTACCTCCTGAGAGGGAGCTTGATTTTACTATTGAGCTAAAACCTAGTGCATAACCAATTTCCAAAACTCTGTATCGGATGATAGCGCCAGAACTTTGTGAGTTTCAAATGTAGTTGAAAGAGTTACTGGACTTAGGGATAATAAGGCCCAGTGTTTCACCTTGGGGTGCACCAGTAATTTTTGTAAAGAAGAAGGATGGATCCTTATGACTGTGTATAGATTACATGGACTTGAACCGTGCTATAGTGAAAAATAGGTACTCGATGTCATGAATAGATGACCTCTTTGATTAGATGAAAGGAGCAACAGTATTTTCAAAGATCGATTTACGATCAGGGTATCATCCGTTAAGGATTAAGGAAGGTGATATCCCAAAAACTGCCTTTCGAACTTGGTTTGGACATTACGAGTTTTTCATAGTACCTTTCGGATTGACCAATGTGCCAACAGTATTCATGAGCCTCATGAACGGCGTATTCTGGAAGTACTTAGACCGTTTTGTACAAGTCTTTCTAGATGACATCCTCATCTATTCCAAGAACCAAAGAGAACATGATGAACACTTACGAGTGGTTTTATCCTGCCTTAGAGAGAATAAATTGTATGGTAAGTTGTCGAAGTGTTCCTTCTTCTAGAAAGAGATCCACTATTTAGGTCATATCATTTTCGGTGAAGGAACCTTTGTGGACTCGGAAAAGTTAAAGGCCATTATGGAGTGGCCAGTGCCAAAAAATGCCCATGAGGTGAGAAGCTTCATGGGGATAGAAGGTTATTATCGAATATTTGTGGAAGTATTCTAAAAAATAGCGAAACCCATCACCACTTTGTAGCGTAAGGGGGTCAGGTATGAATGGATGGAAGAATGTGATAGTGCATTCATTGAGATTAAGAGGTTAATAACTAGTGTGCCAATTCTACGAGTGTCGGATATGGAAAATGACTTCACAGTCTGCACGGATGCCTCAAAGCAAGGGTTGGGGGCCGTGCGAATGTAGGATGGAGGAGTTATAGCTTATGCGTCAAGGAAGTTGAAGAAACACGAAGATATATACGCGACTCATGATTTACAGTTGGCAGATGTAATGCTAGCTCTGAAACTTTAGAGGCACTATCTTCTGGGGTGAAACTTTGAGCTCAAAACGGACCATCAAAGTTTAAAACATCACTTCACTCAAAGGGATCTGAATGCCAGGCAAAGGTGATGGAGTGAGTTTATGAGTGAGTACGATTTTGGTATTTTGTACATCAAGGGGAAGGAAAATGTGGTCGTAGACGCCTTGAGTAGGAGGCTACATGTCTTCTCCTTGGTACCTTTAAAGATCAATCTGAGGGAATATGTGTTGACGCAACTCCAAGGAGACAATTGGTATTTAAAGGTTACTTTAAACCTCCAGAGTGGGAGGCAATTAGATCGAAAGTATGAAGGATATGGTCTGGAAGAAGATGGACTATTGAGATATCAAGGAAGGATGTACATCCCTAAAAATGGGGATATTCAAAGCATCATACTGAAGGAAGCACATAGAGCACATTATTCTGCGCATCCGGGTGTGAAAAAGATGTATGCAGACATGAGAAAAAAATTCTTCTGGGTAGGCATGAAGCACGATGTAGTCCATTTCCTCGCCAAGTGCCTAGAGTGTCAACAAGTGAAAGCCGAACACCATCACCCGGAAGGCCTCCTACAAGCACATGATATTCCTATGTCCAAGTGAGAAGTCATCTCTATGGATTTTTTTGTGGGGTTGCCGCTCACATCTCATAGACACAATGTCATTCTTATGATAGTTGATAAGTTAACCAAGAGTGCTCATTTTATTTTGGTTAGAGACACTTACGATGTCACTGATGTGGCATGTGTGTTTGTAAGTGAGGTTATCTGTTTGCACGAGATACCTAAGATCATTTCAGATAGGGACTCTAGATTCACTTCTAGGTTTTGGACAAGTTTGCAGTCAGCGTTGGGGACTCAGTTGAACTTAAGCAGAGCTTATCATCCTAAAACAGATGGGAAAACCGAGAGAGTAATTCAAGTCATGGAATACATGCTCAGGATGTATACCATGGATAATCAAACCCAGTGGGAGAAGTACCTACCTTTGGTAGAGTTTTCCTACAATAACAGTTTTCATAGCTCCATCGGAATGCCACCCTACGAAGCTCTGTATGGAAGGCCATGTAGAATGTTGTTGAGTTGGGATAGATTATAAGATCGAGTAACACTTGGGCCAGAATTGATTCAAGAGATGGAGGATCAGGTGATTCATATTAGGTAGAGACTAAAGGAAGCACAGGATAGGCAGAAGAGTTATGTGGATGCACACAGGACCGACTGAAGTTATGAAGTGGGAGACTAGGTTTTCATTCTTATCAGGCCTAATAAGAGTACCATATGGTTCGGGAAGGGGACAAAGTTGTCACCTCAATTTATAGGACCATTCAAAATCCAAGAGAAAATTGGACTCGTTGCCTATCGTCTCGTGCTGCCACCCCACTTGCATAAAACTCATAATGTTTTTCATGTATCTGTTTTACGTCATTATGTTGTTGATGAATCACAAAAACTAAATTCAAAGGAATTGCAGGTATCGGACATGGGAACTCTCATGGTAGAACCGTTATGCATATTGGATCGTAGAGTCCGACAGCTCAGGAACCATCTGGTAGACCAAGTTAAGGTCCAATGGGACAAGTATAGTCCAGGATCTGCTACTTGGAAAGACGCCGAGACATTATGCCGAGACTATCCCTCATTTTTTTTACCACCTAGAGAATATGTTTCTCGAAGGTTGGGTGTATGTAACACCACCTTTTGACTTAGAAAGCTAGGATTACCTGAGGCCTACATACTTTTATTTCTATTTACAATGAAACTATTAAATGATACACTTAAACTTTTAAGACGTATGAACCTTTATGAATGTTTAAATATATTTGGATAATGATGGATATGGTGCGATATATTGTAAGAATGTAAATTTTATGAATGTTTAAATATTATTGATGATGATGAATATGATGCGATCTACTATGTGAATATAAATTTTATGAATGTTTAAATGCTATTAGAATGATGTTGGATATGATGCAATCTATTTTGTAAATGATAAATTTATGAATGGGTGTCAAAATTGAATTATGGGATATTATGAGATTTATTTCTAACTTGAAAAATTTGATGTTAAGTTGTTGGTACACAGATACCAAATTGAAATGATGGTTGTATGCAATTACATGTTGATAATGCATAGAGATGTATGAGTTTGTGTTACAGACTAATCTGCAGGTCATGGGCTATGAAATAGCCAAGGGATAGTAATGATGAAAGTGAATGACATGAACACTAGCCGAGAAACATTATGGTATGAATCTTTGTATGTGAAATTATATTGGTTTGTATGCATTGCTATGATATGTGGACCAGTGCAGGATTTCAGGTAATGAGACTGCCCAAAACCAAATAAATGATGACAAAACTCCCATCAACATGGTGCCACTGTATATTCCATTGTAGGGTGTGGACCCTAGTTATGATTAGGAGGGGTGGAGGCATTTCCCACCGTGTATCCTTCGAAACCTGAAGTCATGGGAAGACGGTGTTAGCTCATGCTCCCCTAGACATGTGATGATGACTATTAGTTGCCTGCTGGAGAAGCTTGGTCGAGATAGTGACACTTCCTCTTACGAGTTCTATTTGGAGTTAGGTCAATATAGTTGACGCTCCAAGATAGTCCAACAGAGGAAGGATAGGAATGAAGATGGAAGTAAGTTAGGGAGGAAGGATGAGTAGAAATAGTTGAGAAAGTATGGAGATTTGTCTGATGGTGGAATTTATTGTTTTTCCCTTCTAAAAAGAAAATGTGTATATATGGATATTCATAATTACGTAACTAAACGACAGTTGTCTAAATAAAATTGTTGAAATAGATGATTGTAATTAAAGGATTTCGCAAACATTTGATTTGTTTATTGTCTTTTATAAAAGAATAGTCTTGTTGATTGGATTGGATGCATACTTAAATTACTATAAGGGTGATAGTTATTGATCATTAGTACATACACGAGACTTGTATGTACTAGCTACACATGCATTTCTTGTACATGTACACTAGTATGAACGAGTTTCTTGGTTTACTTACTAATAATGTCGGTTAATTGTTATGAATGTGTGAACCATGTTTCTTTTCCTTTGTATCATGAGATACCTTAACTTCGGGATGAAGTTTCCTAAAGGGTGGGTGTATTTAACAACCCTAGTTAAATAGTTGCATAGGGATTATTAAGTATAATTAATTAGATAATTAATTGTCCTAATATGGTTTTAGTTAAACAATGATTCGTATTAATAATATTAATTAATTAATTGTTTATAACTGTTGATTGATTAATTAATCAATTAATTGATTAACTTAACACATTCAATGATTTAGGTAAAGCCTTAAGCGGCTTAATAAATTTAATTTAATCATTATGAAACTTTACGTATGTCAGGAAAGGATAAGATAATAAAGGAAAGGGGATAAGGTAATAATGGGGAGGATAAGGTAATTAATGGAGGATAGGGAGTCGGTGAATGGAGGGAGATATAACGGGGAGGAGTCCTATGGGAGAGGATTATGAAATTTGGGGGAAGGAGCATTATTGGAGCAGGTCTGTATTTATGTTGGATATCTTCTGGTTTTGAGGAGTTTGGTCTTGGAGTTTTGGTGAACCATGGAAAGGGGCACCGGGTTGCTGGGGGTTTTGGGCACGGGGGCCAGGATTCCTTACGGTATCCTGGAGCTAGGGAGCTAGACATGCTACTCCTAGTTGGCTGGGTGGTTAGTCGGTTTGGGCAGGGTTTGGTCAAAGTAGTAGGCTAGGCAAGGCAGTAGGGAGGACAACCAGATAAGCAAGAGTTTAGCATCAGGAAGAGGTATTTTATTTATGAATTTGTTGAGTTATGTGATGATTATGTAAATTATTAGCATGTTGTTCGTAAATTTAATTTATGCTACTTATATGAATGAAAGAAATTACTTATTGCTTATGCTGAACAATCTTAATGTTTAAATTATGAAATTTTTAGGCTTAATTAATTGAGGTCACTACATTGGCTATCTCAATGGCAGGTGTCAATCATATGGAATCCATATTAACTACTAGAGTGAAGGTCTCATCATAGTCAATACCATGAACCTGCTGAAAGCCTTTGGCGACAAACTTGCCTTTGTGTCTGTTGATATGTCCATCCACTATGCTCTTGGTCCTGTAGACCCATATGCATATCACAAGTTTTCTCCCAGAAGGAAGGGGAACTAGATCCCAAGTCTGGTTCTTGCAGAGGGAGTTGTACTCCTCCTACATGGCAGATTCCCAAAAGCTATTTCTAGTAGCCTTGCCATAAGACTGTGGATCTGAAGAATGAACCAAGAAAATATTCCTGGAGGGAAATGGTTCAATGGTGATGAGTGCAACAGGAGGCTCCTCGAAATCATATCGAGTCCTCCTAGTATCAGTTGGATCCCCAATGAGATCCTCTGCATCCTGAAGAGTAGTCTATGCCAACTTGGGCCTCTGGTCTGGCTCTGCAACTGTATATGGATTCTCTAACTCTACATCCGACTATACTGACTCTAAATCTGAATCATCTGATGCTCATCTGAAGAAGAGTTGGCATGTGCATGCTCATCATCTCGGACAAGTGGAAGAGTGAAGGTGTCTCCATGCAGCTGTTGAGGTACATGCAAGACACTTTCCTTGAATTGGACACGGTGGTCAATGATGAGCCGGTTCGAGGAAAGATCAATAAGCCGATATCCATTCACACCGTCAGGGTATCCAACAAAAATGCACTTAGTTCTCTGTGGATTAATTTCCTTCCTCTTTTCAGAGGGAATCTGGGAGAATGCACGTGAACCGAAAATGTGAAAGTGGGTCACTTCTAGTTTGAGTTTGCTCCAAGCCTCGTAGCGGGTCTTATCCTTGACAGATCTATGGGGAGATATATTTTGGATGTATGTTGCACAATTAACTGCTTCAAACCATAGTCTCTGTGGTAGTGACTTTGCATGCAACCTACAAGATGTCATCTCCTTTATAGATCAGTTTTTCCGCTCATCAACTCCGTTTTGCTGCAGAATATAGGGAACTGTGTGCTACAATTGAATCACTGCCTCATGGAAAATATTATGGATCTCATGATTCACATACTCTCCGATGTTATCAGTTTAGAGGACTTTGATCTTCTTTCCGAACTGTGTCTCAACCAAAGATTTGAAATCTTTGAGGTGTTGAAAGACCTCATATTTTTGCCTAAGAAAGTAGATCCATGTAAAACGTGAGAAAGAATCCACAAAAATGAGAAAAAAACTCACTTTGTTGATCGATGGATGCGGAAAAGGACCCATGAGGTCACTATGGATCATATCTAAAGGTGTGAAAGCTCGTTGAGACTTTCCCTTGTCAAATTTCTCTTGAGGGTGTTTTCCGAGAACACATCCCTCACATACTCCCTTGGAGAAATGGATGTTTAGTAGACCATCAACTAATATTTGCTTACTAAGTTGTTTCATGTATCTTAAATTAAAATTTCCAAACCTTTCATGCCATATCCTACTACTTTCATCAACATGAGTAAGCAATAAATCAGAATCAGGTTCAATGAATTTAGAAAATGTATACAATCTAGATTGATGATTTACCTCACCGGTAGAAACCCTGGAGTTGGTTTGCATGTCGTAGATGTCCACGACATTTGGTGTGAATACGAATTTCTTTCCGATGCCGGAATTCGTCATCTGATACACGGAGAGAAGGTTGACAAAAAGCTTGGGAACGTGGAACACATTCTCAAAACTTCCATTGGTGATTTCAATCTGTCCTTTCCCAATGAATTCGATAGAAGAGTTGTTCCCCATCAGAATAGGAGGACCTTTGCATGCATCCAAAGAAGAATATACTACTTTTGAGGTAGCCATGTGATGTGATGCTCCTGAATCGATGATCTAAGCATTGAGAGAGGAGTTGATGGTAATAAAGGCATGGCTAGAATTGTCGTTCTTGGAATTCAGATCTTCTGTCTTATTCTTCTTGGCACCCTCGGGGATGCGATATCCAAGGTTGTTTTGCTGAACTATTTGAAACATCAGATCTATTTGTTTTTTCATGCATGCAGATTTTGAATGGAATCCTTTGTGACAATTGTTAGTCTATGGCTTACCTTTACCAATCACTAAGTCTAAATTGTCACCTATATTTGTATTATTCATTTAGGATATTAGTAATATATCCTCAAGTGATGACTAATGAGTTAGTTAAGATTGCCTAGCGTAGTCATCATGCATGATTTTAGGATCTAGAGAAAATATCTCTATGAGGTGGAATCACCCATTGTACTATAAATATGTAACATTGGAGTGAATACAATAGTGTTGGCTACTGAGACTTTTCCAGCATGTTTCTCTTCTTGTTTATGTTTTATCAATTGGTATCAAAGCCATGGTGAAATTGTGATGGAAGAGAATTGGTGATGGATTGAGGAAGCAAGGAAGACTCCTTGACAGCAACCCAAAACTCTTCAAACTCAAGGTCAACGGTATTGAGATCTGAGGTCACATTGATGTATCGTATCGTGGATCGGACCGGAAATTCACAACAATTCCATGACTGTTTTAACTTCTTGGTTATTATTTGTCAAAAGTAGAGGCTAGTTTGGATTCTGAAAAGAATTAAGGTGTTGGAAACGAAGAAATTATGAGTCAAGATGAATGAGAATGAACGTCTATGTAGGAGGATCGAAACCACAAAATTTTAGGAGGTTAGCGATCAAGTTATGTCCGAGATAAACGATTGAATCTACCCTCCTCACAGATCTCCAGTTTTCCCAGCAAAATTGGATCTAAGATTCACCAACGGGGTTCAGCGCCTCTAGAAGGGAATCAAATCTGCAAGTTCTTCCATGAAGAGTTTGTAAAGTTTATCAAGTTCAATGGGATGTATCCATCCTGATAAGATAGTACAAGACGAGACTTTAAAATGTGAGTTTCAATCCTCGAGGCATACGAGTGCAAGGACACTGATCAATGGGAGAGAACCTGAACCAACTTGTTTTTAGTCCTCAAGTGATAGTTCTCATCGTTGTGATAGCCAACACATACTCTCACGTATTAGAGTGATTTGACCTTGCAACTAGTACTTTGTTTCTGTGGTGGTTGTGAAATTTGAAGGACTCGAGAACTACAAGCCAACGCCCAATAATTGATGGCGGCGTGAAGAGGATATTGTGTGTTTTAGAGATCGTGGATGTTGCAGAGCAGTGCATCGTATATTAACATAGTCATCTTGTCTGATATTGTATTTTCATGGTCATTGGCGGATGTTGATCAATGTGAATTTCGTGGAAATCCTCGTTGCTGGAGAACATTTCCAAGTTGGATTGGATCCATCATCTATGCAGTCTGCAAATTATCAAGGGAGCGTGCCGAATTGCGAAATTGGTCACAACATTTGGGAATGAAACACTGGAAAATACTGTTGTTTCGTAAATTAAAGATGCAGAGTCTTGGAGCCATTGCCTTCAAATTTTGAACCAACCGAAGAGAGTTATTCTCTAGATCATTGGTTGTCAAATAATTGATAAAGGTAATTTAAACTTTTTTACTTTCTTGTTTCAATAAATACAGATCTGATACAGTTGATTGGGCATTTTCGTCAGATCCTTGGTAAGAATGTTGACCTCAGTTATCTGTGTGAACTGAAGACTCCATTGAGAGATGAAGGAATTGTAAAATTGTTGATTTTGACAAAACATAATTCATACACCCTGTAGCTTGAATTCTAGAAAAACAAAAGTATGTTTTATTGAATGATTTCAGGTAGTTTTTAGGCAACGAATCTGGGTGCACCTTGCTTAGTATTTGTGGCGATTATTATAGAAGGGATATGTTGATTTTATTGTCTAGAAAGGATCATGTGCAATGACCCTTCATTATCTGGGAAGGAATGATGATTAATGTACAAATTGTGTCTGGATTCTTTAAAGTATCGATTTCCCATTCCATGTGTTTGTCTCTTGGAAGAAGTGGCATATATGAATTCCATGGAGTGAACTCAAATCATATTCAGTTGACATTCATCATATCCAACAAATTTCTCATTGGTTTACTCATTTTTTTTTACTAGGCGATTTGCTCAACATATCCAAATCTCTTCATAAGTGGCATGAACAAATCCAAATCTCTTCACAAGTGGCATGAATGGTGGTTTCAACTTTGGGAGCTTGTTTCCTTGGTAAAAGGAGAGAGAGAGCTTGAAACATGTGTAACCCTCTCTTTGAATATCCTTGTGATATCAAGAAAGAGATTAGGATGACTTCTTATTGTATTTAGGCACAAACTTGTATTGTATTTCGCACACTATTGTGATCACAAGGGAATCCATAATAAAATAAAGTCTTTTTGTCTATGTCCTAGATACGCCCAAAATTTAATAAGGGGATCTTAGGTACACTTTGTGTTGTGTGTGATGGTAATATTTTCATGGAATATTTATGTCATTATGTCTAGTGTTGACATAATCATACTTTCAATTCATCATTTAACACAACATACAAGCAAAAATTCATTCCAATCAAGCAATTAATAAAAGGTGCAACACATCAAAGGTGGACTGGACTCTAAAGCTCCAAAACACATTCAAATTTGAAGATTAATTCAACTTAAGAATCATGATTTATTGTAGCTTGAAAATAGTCATTTGGTAAGTTTACTTGTGTTTATAAATCAAGTGAAGTTGAATTTGTAATTGGGTGCATTCTCGGTTGAGCCAGACACCCAAGATTCATTGTAATTTTGAGTCGAAATTGACAAGGTTGAGTACTTTAACTCAAATCACTGTAAACATCACTACTTTTGGATGCATTTTCGGTGGTAACCGACACCCTCAATTTCTTGGAACAAAGCAAGAAAACTACAAGCGAGCGAGAAACAAATTCAAGCGAGCGAGAAGAGCAAGTGAACAAGAAGTTCAAGCAAGGCAAGTTCAAGTGAGCGTTAATAGCAAGTGAGCATGAAGTTCAAGTGAGCGATTCAAGTGAGCGAGTTGCAAATAAACCTTCTTTTGTCGATTCAAATTGTAATAAGAATCTACCTGCACAAGGAGACCTCTTTTAGTGTTTTTAAAATGGTGTTAAGTCATGAATTATTAGAGTTACTGAACACTCTAATAAACACCATTGAAGACAACAGAGTAATATTGAACAAAGTAACTCTTCAATCAATGCTAACTTGTTTGCAAGTGATGCAAGCTAAAGTTCGACTTCTTCAATCTCTATCCCAACTATTGGATGATGAGTTGACTGATCTAAAAAAGCAGCAGTCAGTGAAGTGTTCTGAACTAGTTTTTGTTCAGCACAACCCTCTCTATGATGATGATGATGATGATGATGATGATGATAATGATGATGATGACGTTTTTAATCAACATTCAATGAAGGATCAAATCAATAAGACAACTTCAGATGCAGACAAAGACAATGCTATTCTTGAACCTACATTTCAAGAGTTTTCTTTTGATTTCAGTGAAGAAAACCTTTCAATGATGCATCAACATGCAATAAATCCACTTCCATGGATTTCAAAGAAACAGGTTCAGAATAATCTTTCCAATCCCATCATCAGACCTTGGGAAGAAATCATCTACAACAAGAATAGAATAGGACTTGGAAATGACAAGGAAGTTACCTTTCATATTCCTGATTATTCCAGACCAATCAAGTTCCAAAGTGTTGGATTCCTTCAAGAATCTTCAACTTCACCTGTTCAATTTCAGCATCAGAATGATAAGTGCCAACATTGTAATCGAGTTGGTCACATGGAGAAATAGTGTTTTGAACTCCATCCTTGCCAGCATTGTGGCAAGCATAACCATTCTTCAAACATATGTTCAACACTGAAGAAACCTGCAAGATTGAAGATTCACTATGAGTGGATTGATCCTTGGAAATGGTCATCAACAACCAAGCGATTATATAAGTCTTACCGTAGAATTCAATCTTGAGTAAAGACCAATCTTGTATCACATAACATTTTTGTACCTCACATAAGTAGTCCCCTTATGGTGTAGATTTTGAGCATGGCCCTCACGGGATGAGATAACATGTGGTTTTTTCTGCATGCCCACTTTGTGTTGTACTCAAAATGAAACAAGTACGGTACTCTCTTGAGCCTAGAAGGGGGGAGTACAATGATGAAACTCTCATGCACCTTAAGGGGGGGAGTTCAAAATTATAGTAAAGATGGTTGATGAAACCACTTGTGGTCTCTCCTTTCAACTAACAAAGGGGGGAATTGATGATGGAATTGGTTGTCAGACAGAAACTTTCGACAAACAACAAACATCAAGTATGCCAGATAGGCATGAAATTTCCCAAATGGGCAACTGTGGTCTCTAGATGACAGACTTTCCCAGAATTATAAGTTTGAGTTGAATCATACAGATTTTGATTTTGAGAGCAATGATTTGAACATTTGTCTCAAATAGATGGTCATTCGACCTAGCATTGGACAAGAGGATCCTTCTGCATTGCAACTTGGCATTTGATTGAGTTGTTAGGCGTTTTCAGGGATGTGTCAGACTAGAAGTTGATTCACTTCTCTTGGTTCACTCTCATCAAATTGGATCTTACATTAAGTAAACAATTTGCATGCATCCTGGCTCACATGATTACATAGTGAGATTTTCCAGAGATGGCAGGCTTTGACATGATTATGGTTCAATGACTTGCAATTGAGTCATACACATTATACATTGGGATGTTGTTGGACACCTAAAAGTGTCAAGATTGGTTAGTGGTTATCCAAAAAACCATCAGATACATGGTATCAATTGGTTAGTGGTCATCCCAAACCACAGATTCAAAGAGCACCTTCAGTGATACACTGATAGTTGAGTGGTGATACTACATGTTCACCAATTAGTAGAAGACATCAGATTCTTCTAGCTAAAATACTTGGCAAAATGATCAAATTTTCAAGAAATTAGGGAATGTTCAGATATTGTAGCTATTCACTTCCATATCTCAACTCTCTTCTAGTTCATTTCAAATGAACATTTTCAGCATCCAGATTGGCAGTTTTTCAGGCAGTTCGTCATTGGGGCTCAGCACAAGAGTTTTAGTATGAAGACTTGGAATTGATACCGGTTTATGCTTTATTACTGGTATTACTGATCAAACATGTGATTGAGGGGGGGATTGTTAGCCTATGGCTTACCTTTACCAATCACTAAGTCTAAATTGTCACCTATATTTGTATTATTCATTTAGGATATTAGTAATATATCCTCAAGTGATGACTAATGAGATAGTTAAGATTTCCTAGCCTAGTCATCATGCATGATTTTAGGATCTAGAAAAAATCTCTCTATGAGGTGGCATCACCCATTGTACTATAAATATGTAACATTGGAGTGAATACAATAGTGTTGGCTAGTGAGCCTTTTCTGCCATGTTGTTCTTCTTGTTTATGTTTTATCAACAATATGTTCATTTCTCCCCTTTTCTTCCCTTTTCTCCTATGGATCTAGAGGCATCGGTGAAGGGTTTTCTGTACCCTTCCTTATTCAGATGTGCATGAGATTTCCATTTTTATTTATCTCTAGATTTATGATATTTTTGGCTGCCATATTTCACAGTGAGCACATGCACCTTTGTGCCCATGTTGATGAGCTTGCTCTGCTCTTGTGTCAGGGATTTGATAAAGTCCTCAAGAGAAGGCATCTTCCAGGTGGCTCTAGAGGCGAATATGACAGTATGGAATGTCGATATGAATATAGAGAATTCAGAACCAATATTGGAGAGAATGGTGAGAATCATTTGTTTCTCCTCCTTTGATTTGTCAACTGTGCAAGCTTTGAGTTGGGACAGTAAATCCTTGAATTTTGTAAAGAAATCTTGGATATTCTCGAAGCTTTTTGGATCCAATGTAAGTAGTTCCACCTCTAGCATGTGTCCCCTCATTTCATCTTGTTTTCCAAAGATCCCTTCCAAGATGGTCCAGGATTCATTGGGATTATTACAGGAAGATATATGAAAAAGGAGATCGGGAGAAATAAGACTGCAAATTGTTATGAGTGCCTCATCCATGCGATTTAAGTACTTGGATTTTTCTATAGATGATGTCAGATTTGTATCTGTATTCATGGCTAACCTATACAAACCTCTGTATTGGACATGTATGGCTATATTCTCCTTCCATGAAAAATATTTGTAAGGTGTAAGAATGAATTCTTTTTGGAATTCCTTCTTTCCGCTGTCTTCAATCTTTAGTACCTGCAAAAACTTTTGTTGTAGCTTTTGCTTAGTAGTCCATCAGATTTGATACCATGTAAATGTGTTGAACCTACACAAAATAGATCTATCTAAATAATAATACACACATTTGCAGAGAGAATTGGAGAAAGAAGAAGAAGAAGATAAAGAATGAAAGAATTCTCATTAACCGTTGTGAAAAATGAATAGTTTACACATGATATACTCTGTATAGCTTAATGAGTTCACATGGGAGGTGAACCAATGCACCATAGTGGTGGTGTAGAGTGATCTGGACACACACCATCAGTTACTGGAGTGAACTACCACCTAGTCTAGTCTCTCAGGGAGTTACGAGAGTGAACTGCCACCTAGTTAAGTTAACTAGTCAACTAGTCTTTAGTTAATTGAATGAACAGAGAGAAGTGAGGAGTTAACTCAGGGAATCAAGCCTAATGCAATAGTTTGGTGATGATCCCAAGGCAAGGTTGAATTAGCATGGTTATGATCCCAATGTTGCATGGTGATGATCCCAATGCAACATCTAAACTCAACTCAACTAGTCAAACTGAAGTGTCAACTGAAAGAGAATATTCTCCAGGTGGAATATTCTCTCCTAAAATATAGGAGACTGGATAATGACTAATTATGACTAATAAACAAGGAAAAAACTTAGGAAAAATAAATCGTAGGTGTGTGTGAAGTAAATCCAACATAGGGGACAATTATTTCAAGATCAATATCCCACCATTCCTTGGTTTTCACCTAGTGTTCAATGTGGACCGCCTTCAGCCTTACTTTCCACCTCTTCTGGACACATCCGACATGGAAGAACAACTCACACCGACAGAGTTCAACCCAGACTACATGGAATAAGCCACAATTGATCAGAATATGGACACAGATATCAAGAACACCCACCAACAGAGGATCCAACTATATCGAGTTGTCAAAGTAGGCCAATTGCTTCACTAGAGAAAGTGGCTCACCAGGGACCAAGTTCAATAGAAGTTTCATCATCTCATGAAGGAACTAAACGCAATGGGGACCATTGCTTCCTAAGAGAGGAGGAATGATCCAGGTGGATATTGGTGGCCACCCACCTATTCCACTTAGACTCCCACCATTGTTTCTTTCAGTTTTTCACTTTCCTTAATTGTAGCACAATTTACTATTTTTGGCAGTTTTTTGGGTCTTGAACTTCCGGAGCCGTTTTGAGGTCCTAAACGAAGTTTTTGGGGCATCAAACCTCTAAAAAATGTTAAGCTATTCTGGACCATCATATTCTCAATCAATAGTTTTATTCCTTAGATAGATCTTTCTAACAAGGTATCATATGTGTCAAACGGAGATAATATGCCAAAGTTACGACCCCGGGAAATTGATGTACCAATTTACTCCAATGGGGCCCATATTCTGGCGTTTCATCTCCTAGGGTTAGGTTTTTGGATGTTTAGGGTTTCCATTATTTCTCAATAATATATAGGCCTTGGAGCCTCATTGTAACATAGAGTTCGGAGGCATGTAGTTGCCACATCTCTTCTCAGAGATAAGCTACCAATGCCCTAGCTAGTTTATTTCTATTTTGTATGTAAACAAATTTCAGTTCTTTGATATTAATGAAATGAAGTGTTATTTCCGATACATCTTTGTATTCATGTTTATTTGTGTATTATGTTGCGTTCCTGCATAAATTCAGATCATATGATGTGAAGGCTTCCACCCTAGAAGATGGAGAAAACCTAGAAAAACTCATAATGGATGAACTCCATGGGAGTCTCATAGCCTATGAGATGAGAATAGGCAATGAAAATCCATCTAAAGGGGAAACAAACTTCAAGGAATGAAAAGAAAAGAAGAATCAGGAGAGATGTGTAATAAAGTTCATTCAGAGATATATGATGAATAAGTAGACAACTTCATCATGAAACTCAAGAAATGAACTGGTAAATACAAGGGAAAGCTTCCTCTAAAATTATATAACTATAGAGAGGTTGGAAATTTTTCTTCAGAATCTCCCTATCCAAAACAAGAAGAAAGTGATGATCAAATAACTTTCAAGGGACATAAAAAGGGGGGNGAAGAAAAAAGAAAAATACCTTTTACACCAAAGAGGACAATAGTCCATTTGAATAACATGAAGATGAAGAGTCAAAACATCTATTTATGGGTATATAAACCCAAGATAATCTTTCTAAAAATATGTTTGAGATTGAAGAAAACTATGAGGTTGAAGGAGAAGTAGACCTAAAAGCATAACTAATCAATTCTCTAGATAAAATTAGAACGTATAAAAAGAAGAACAAGTTATTAAGGGGACAACTGCAAGAATTTGAAGAAACACGACAATTAAGAGAAAATGAAATTTCAAAAACCATCAAAGAATTAGAGAAAATAATCATTGACCTGAAGAATTAACTTCAAAAATCCAAGAGAAATGAGGAAGTCTTCAATAAACAACTCAATGAAAAACAACAAGATTGTAAGAAGCTAGAGACTGAAATTGTTCAACTAAAGAAGGAACTTGAAAAAGGAAACAACAAATCAAGATTTGCGAATAGTTCAAAAATCTTGAATGTCATTCTTAATAGTCAAAGATCACTAAACAATAATACATGACTGGGATATGATCAATATCCAACCTATGAAAAACATAAA
This sequence comes from Picea engelmannii, assembly GCA_009831015.1. Taxonomy (NCBI): domain Eukaryota; kingdom Viridiplantae; phylum Streptophyta; class Pinopsida; order Pinales; family Pinaceae; genus Picea; species Picea engelmannii. The sequence continues at coordinate 668,937 of ML782468.1, read as the reverse complement.
AATGACAAACAACCAAACAATTATGCAAATGCTCTTAGAAGCCCCTTAAAAAAGGAAGATAATAAGGGGAGTATGCTACCATTAAAAATTGTTCCTAATAAACAAAAATCAACACCCCCTACAAAAGAAAAAGAAAACAAAGAGAGCACAGTGACCAAAAGGACTCCCCCTAATAGATATCAACATATCTTCCTTTGATATTTCTACTCTTGCAATAATTTTGGACATAAAGTAGTACATTATAAATCTTATAGAAAGTACAATCCTAAAAATGTACAAAGATATAAGAACAACAAGAACAATGCACAGAAAATAAACTATAATTCATTCTCTCGTTTACAAGATTACAATGTTGAATTTCACAAGTGCAACAATTATGGTCATAAAGACAATGAATGTAGATTGCCAATGCAATCCTTGAAGACAAGTATTCCCAACAATAAAAAAATATATATGGAAATAAAAACATGTGGAAGAAAAGGTAACAAAATGTAAAGTAGCCTTGTATACAGATCAAACATATTGATCTTCAATGATACATCAAATAAAATATGCCCAAAGTAACTATAGAGGAACAATTATTGGATGGTTGAGGTCAACAGACAACAAAATCATAAATTTTATGGATCAACAATGGAAAATTTAGATTCATCATAGATCGTTGGATCAATATGGAAGTGTGAGACCAAAATAAGAAGAGTCAATCCATAACTTAAATTGACTCATAAAGGATAAAAATATTATTAAAAATAATTAACACCTCAGGATCAGGGTTTGTTCAAGGAACTGTTACAACAATAGTAAACAATGTTTAGGATGTAGATATCCCATTAATATTGAACAACTTACAAGGGATTTGAAGTCTTTTGAATCAAAGACACAAAATTTTAATGACAAAATGTTAACATTATTATTAAATTAAATGAAGAGGTGCATTGGTTCATATAAAGAAACACAATGCTTCAAATTCATACATGTTGGAATATTATATAATCATAAAGGTATAATGGAAGGAGATGTTGATTAAATTGGGTTGGTTGTCATTGATGTCATCCCTTGAAGAATGCCCGTTAGAGAATTTTGGTAGCACAATGGTTTGGGTAATGGACTCAAGTTTGTTTTATGGATAATGTTATGAGTTTTGATATATTTGAAGGCAAAATTATTCTAGATAGATAGTACATCTCATGCCATTTATGGTGGTATGTGGAACGTCACATAACTCCTCACGGTTAGAGAGTTATGGCCATGTGAAGTTGGAGAACCCTCATGAGTCATGTAAAAGCCCCAAAAGGTCAAAGTAGTCAAAGTGTTTGCAAAGAAGAAATTGTTTAAATAATAAAGTGAAGTGATGAGTGTACTATAAGTCAAAGAGGATGAAAAAGAAATTATTTAAATAATAAAGTTAATGGATAACTTACTAATTATGGAAATTGGTTAACTTAAGTGGACAAGTGGTTATAAGTGGGTTAACCCTAAAATAAGGAAAGTGGGTTAAGATGGTTAGTAGATAACCCCTTGAGGAAGCTACATAAAAGTATAAATAAGAGGCAATAGTCTCTCATTCAAAATACCCTTGAATATCATTGAATATCTATTTTTTGTGAAAGGTTATTTGGAAAAGTATTATTGATAGAGAAAAGTGTGACATAAAAAGTGTGGTAGAAAAATTGCAGTAGAAAAAGTGTGGTAGGAAAAGTGCGGTAGAAAAAATGTGGCAGAAAAAGTGCGGCAAAAAAATTGCAGTAAAAAAAGTGCGACAGGAAAAATGCGGCAGAAAAAGTGCAGCAAGAAAAATGCGGAAGAAAAAGAGCAAGAGGAAAAGTGCGGCAGAAAACGTGCGACAGAAAAATCATGGCAGTGGATTCACGACAACAAAACCGTGGCAAAAAAATGCTACAAGAAGAAAAAATGTATGGTTCTCATATTTGTAGTATTAAATTTATGAATCAAGTTGAGGGTTTTCCTTGTAAATATGTTGGATGCCCTCTTGGGAGTTTATGGCTTGTTGTATACTTGATTTGAGGCAGATCTACTAAAGTTTAGTATTGGTTCATGTTTGATGGATTTTGGTTGAGGTATCTTGTTGAAGTTATTGGTACAGATAGAGGTTGTATAAAAATGAGTTTCTAGCACATGGTTTGAGGTACAGACTTGTGGTATAGTGTTTGAGGTATATTTGATCAAAACAAATTGGTTGATGAGTATACAGTGATAGGTTTCTTAGTGACATATTCAGTTTCTACATTTTACATGGTTGAGACAAGTAGTTGATGAGTTGGCACATACATGAGGTGTATGGTTGATGATGTTGGTACATCTTATTGAGTCATAGTTTATGTGTATTTGATGCATGATTGGTACATATTTGGTGCATGGTTGATGCACTCGTTGATGATACAAGTTGAGATACAATGGTGCATGGTTGATGAACTTGTTTATGGTACAGACTGATAATAGGTTGTTTGGTACAAGTTGGTGGATGGTTGATGCACTTGTTTATGGTACATGTTGATTATAGGTTGTTTGGTACAGGTTGGTGCATGTTTGATGCACGTGTTTATGGTATAGGTTGATTACAGGTTGATTGGTACAGGTTTATAGCAGTATATCTAACAATGATATTGTTGCAATTGTCCCATCATTCTACTTCTACGTCAGGGCAGTTGGACGGGGCAAGGACAGGTGGTTGTAGCCACCTTCTGGTTGTAGTCAAAGAACATGTGGGGTTGTAGCATCCTTTTGGTTGTATCATGAGAATTGGGGAGTTGGATCTTCCCTCAGGTTGTAGCCTAAGAAACTAAGGGAGTTGGAGCCTCCTTCCAATTGCAGCTGGAAAACAAAGGAAGTTGGTGCTTCCAATGAATGTAATTCTTAAAGACATATAAAAAAAACATTCCATGGTTTTCTCTCTCTTTGGGTTTCTACATAAAAACACTAGTGTACTTTGTATGTGTATGATTGCTCATTTTTTCATTGTTTATTTACTCTACAACTATTGTATGATAATGCTACATTGATATAACAATTGAATTTTGTGGTTAAAAAGGATTGAATTTCTCTATTAATGATTCACGCCCCCCTCTCAGTAATCCAACAATTGATATCAGAGCAGATTCCTTCAGGAAAGAGTTTAACCAATGGAAGGAGATCATGGATTATTTTGAGAATGGAATACCAATGTTTAATGATCAGAATTGTTTTAAGTATGAGATGTGGAGCAGAAGGATGGACGTATTTTTACAGGCACATGCAAATTATATTTGGCTATCAGTTGTTATAAGATATGATAGTTCAAAAAGGGAAAAGAGTACATCCAAGAAAAAAATGAAGAAGAATAACAAAGTAGCAATGGATTTAATCTGGGAAGGATTACCTAATCCGATAAGAGAAAAGGTTGGTGAATGTTCATCAACCAAAGAAATTTGGGAGAACTTGCATGACATATATTCTTCACCCATTGTAGATTCAGAAGATGCCAAAGAAAATGAAGATGCAGATTAAGGAGAATTATTTTCACCATGTCAAACAGATTCAAAAGATGAAGAGTACGTAATCACCAGAGGTATGTTGTTTTGTTTTAATTGAGAAAAACACAAACATATTGAAATAAAATGCCATGAGGGAAATGAGACAAAAAAACTAATTGAAAAGGAAGACAATTATGAAGCATAATCGATTAGTGTTTTAGATAAACTAAGAGAAGAAAATGATTCACTCAAGAAAGAATTGATGAAACAAAAGAAAAGTGTTCACATTTTTGAAGAATCCAAATAGGTCGTCGAGAACTTAAGAACTCATCTAGAAGAAGCCAGAAAGATTAAAGAAAATCTTGAATATCAAAAGAAGTATTTGGAAGCAAACATAGAAGCACATAAAGAAGAAGCAAAAATGAGAGGGAATATATTGATAGATCATCTTAAGGAAAGAACTAACGATCTAAGCCAACTTGAGCAAGAGTTTGATCAAGAAGAGAAAGGAATTGAAGACGAAATAATCACATTAAAAATTCATCTTGAAAAGACGAAAAGAAAAGAAGAAGTCATGAAGTCTCAAATAATGAAGAAAGAAGAAGAGGTTGAGAAGCTTGAAGAAGAAGTTGTCACATTGAGAAATAAAATTGTCAAACTCAACAAGAACGTTGAAGAGACAGAAATGTCCACATTAGTTATAGAGAATGAAGAGAAGCACTCTAGGTTTCTAAAAAAGAAGAATGAAGAAAATAGAAAGAGTTATGTAGAAGTACTCAAAGGAAGGAATCATGGTCAACCCGAATCTAAGAAAATTATTGAAGATACATCTTCAAGAAGACCAACCACGTTTAAGCCACAAAAAAGATTCAATCATGATCATGATCAGTCAAGGCATAAATTCAAAAGGACTATACCACAAAGAATATCATTCGCTCCTAGGTATGCAAATTTCTTTTATGGTCATTGTTTTTATTGTACTAATTTTGGACATAAGGTTGTAGATTGCAGGGATTATAAAAGAAATGTTCAAGAAATAAATGCCTATGTGGCCCGACATAACATTGAATGTTACAAATGTCATAACTATGGACACATAACTAGTGATTGTAGAAGCATGATCAATACTTCCATGAAAGAGAACACACATATCAGATATAAAAAAGTGTGGATAAGAAAACACGAAGAACAGGTGAACAAAGAACAAGTTCCAAAGATTGCGATATTTGCAATAAAAGGAGATGAAGAAAATTCTATAGAGAAAAAGAAATATGTCAGATACAGAAAGGTTTGGAAAATAAATAAAATAAAAGAAGCATGGATAAATAAGGAACAGGTTCAGGAGATTGTACTTTTAGGCATTGTAGTGAAAGATGAATCCATAGACAAAAATAAATAAGTCAGAGCTCAAAGAGATGATGAATCTACCAATGAATATGATGATGAATACACATCAAAGAAGGAATTGTTCTGATCCATCTGGTCTAGAGACTCCCAAGTAACATGAATATTAGACATGGGGATTCTATGTGATAATTGCGACAGACCAAAGAACCATCCTTTGAGTAGCTTGCATAGTTTGAGAAGACATATCCAGAGCCATCATATAGCATAAGTACAATTAGTTGTAGTAGTGAAGAATTCATGATAGTATAGTGATAAATGGGTCAACATTATGGACAGTTGTGCAGTAGAGTATTGGAAAGTATGGACATATATGGATTCATAAGAACACTTAGGAGGTTTGGACAGATATATGAAAATGGACGAGAGCATGGATTCAGAGAGTGGTTCAGAGAGTAGTTCAGAGACAAAGTAACATGATCATAATGGATGATATTTACATAAGAAATGGCTTGGACAATGCTAATGAATTCCAAACTGATAGATATTATTTGGACACATGCAATGTATAGAGTTTACATTCAAAATAGAGTAATCCTCAGAAACAAGAATGAAAAAACTCCCTACGAGGTATGAAAAGGAAGACCAACAAATGTGAAGCACTTCAGTGTATTTGGAAGCAAATGCTACATCAAAAGAGAAGATGGAAGAATGGGAAAGTTTGACTCTCATGTGGAAAAAGGGGTACTTGTTGGTTACTCAGGTACAAGGAAAGCATACAAGTGTTACAATCTGAGGTTGAACAAAGTTTTGAAAAGCATCAATGTAATAATTGATGAAACAGGTGGACAAGAATTAAAGGAAGAAAAAAATGAATCAATGGAACAACTTTACGAAGAAGAAGTAGAACTTGAAGAACAAGTCTACATCTAACAACCAAAAGAAAGTGGATAAATATCTACAACAGGCAAGGTTCAAAAAAGGAAGTGCAGACAACAACCTCTACATCAAGGTAACTCAATATAGTATTTTATTAATTGATGTTTATGTTGATGATATTATTTTTGGAAGAAATGATGACAAGTTAAGCCAGAAATTTGAAAAGGATATGTAGAATGAATTAGAAATGCCATTAATCAGAGAACTATCCTTTTTCCTGGGTCTTCAGATACGTAAAAAAACCAAGGAAATTTTATTTCTCAAACTAAGTATATCAAAGAAATGCTAAAGAGGTTCGGAATAGAATATTGCAAACCAATTACCAATCCTATCCAAACCAGTTGCAAGTTGAGAAAATATGATGATTCAAAGTCTATAGACTAAAGGAAATGCAGGTCAATGATTGGTAGCTTACTATATGTGACAACATCCAGACCAGATGTAATGCAGGCAGTTGGACAGGTAGCACGAGTTCAAGAAGCACCAAAGGAATAACATATCGTAGCAGTGAAGAGGATTTTCAGATATCTGAAATGAACAAAAGAGTTTGGATTATGGTATCCAAAAGGAAAGGATCTATCACTTAACTCCTACATAGATGAAGATTGGGTAGGTTGCATTGATGATCAATGCAGCACTAGTGGATTAGCGTTCTACTTGGATGAGTGTTTAGTATCATCGCTAAGAAAGAAAAAAACATCAATATCCTTATCTACAACTGAAGCGAAGTATATTGCAGAAACAACAAGTTGTACACATGTTCTATGGATGAAACAAAATCTGACAGATATGCAGGTTCAATATGATGAGCCCATTCCAATTTATTGTGACAATACAAGCCCCATCAGTATCTCAAAGAACATGGTGATGCATTCTAAGATGAAGCACATTCCAATCAAGTATCACTTTCTATGGGAATAGGTTGTAGGAACATCCAAGTTGAATATGTGGGCATAAAAGAACAAGTTGTAGACACATTTACAAAACCACTTCCATGGGAAGCCTTTGAGTATTTTCTCTAGAGACTCAGAGTAATTTCTACTCCAAAATGAATGTTTTTGAATGATTATCTTATATGTATTATATTTACACTAGGAAGCATGATAAAGAGGTCAATTCAGGTTAGGAGATCATTTTCAGGAAGAGTTCAGTCAGGGGGAGTATCCCTAATGATAGTTCAGTTAGGAGAAGCATCCCGCAATGGAAATAGACCTTTTCCATTGATGACAAATGGGGAGAGATTTATTAGATGGAGAGCACAAAGGCATGGTTCTAGGGGGAGAGATGATCACATGAATAGAATGAGTGATATGACTTCAGTATTGCATGACATGACTTCAATATTGCATTAGAGTGTTGCCATCAATTCCAGAGGGGGAGATTGTTGATTAAATTGGGTTGGTTGTCATTGATGTCAACACTTGAAGAAAGTTTGGTTGTGAATTCTGGTAACACAAATGTTTGGGTAATGGACCCAAGTTTGTTTGATGGATAATGGTCTGAGTTTGGATATATTTGCAGGTGAAACTATTCTAGATGGATAGTACATGTCATCCATTTCCGGTGGTATGTGGAATGCCACATAACTACTCACGGTTAGAGAGTTATAGACATGTGAAGTTGGAGAACCCTCATGAGTCATCTAGACGCCTCAAAATGTCAAAGTAATCAAAGCGTTTGCAAAGAATAAATTGTTTAAATAATAAAGTGAAGTGATGAGTGTACTATAAGTCAAAGAGGATGCAAAATAAACTATTTAAATAATAAAGTGAATGGATAACTTACTAATTATGGAAAGTTGTTAAGTTAACTGGACAAGTGGTTATAAGTGGGTTAACCCTAAAATAATGAAAGTGGGTTAAGATAGTTATTAGGTAACCCCTTGAGGAAGATACATAAAAGTATAAATAAGAGGTAAGGGTCTATCATTCAAAATACCCTTGAATATCATTGAACATCTATTTTTAGTGAAAAGTTATTTGGGAATATATTATTGATAGAGAAAAGTGCGGCAGAAAAATTGCAATAAAAAAAGTGTGGCAGAAAAAGTGCAGCAGAACAAATGCGGAAAATAAAGTGTGGAAGAAAAAGTGCAGCATAAAAATTACAGTAGAAAAAGTGTGGCAGGAAAACTGCGACAGAAAAAGTGAGGTAAGAAAAGTGCAGAAGGAAAAGTGTGGCAAAAAAGTTGTAGTAGAAAAACCGTAGCAGAAAAAGTGCGGCAGAAAAATCGCGACAAAAAAATCGCGACCGTGGATTCGCGACAGCAAAACCACGAAAACAAAATGCTACAAGAAGAGAAAATGTATGATTCTCATATGTGTAGTGTTGAATTTATGAATCAAGTTGAGGTTTTTCCTTATAAATATGTTGGATTCCCTCTTGGGAGTTTATGGCTTGCTGTAGAGTTGATGTGAGGTAGATCCACTGAAGTTTAGTATTGGTTCATGTTTGAGGGTTTTTGGTTGCGGTATGTTGATGAAGTTATTGGTACAGATAGAGGTTGTATAACAGTGAGGTTCTAGCACATGGTTTGAGGTACATACTTGTGGTATAGTGTTTGAGGTATATGTGATCAGATCAGATCAGATTGGTTGATGAGTATACAGTGATAGGTTTCTCAGTGACATATTTAGTTTCTACATTTGGGCACATGGTTGAGACAAGTAGTTGATGAGTTGGCACATACATGAGGTGTATAGTTGATGATGTTGGTGCATCTTGATGAATCATAGTTTATGTGTATTTTATACATTATTGGTACATATTTTGTGCATAGTTGATGCACTCGTTGATGGTACAGGTTGAGGTACAGGTTGGTTCATGGTTGATGCACTTGTTTATGGTACAGGTTGATTATAGGTTGTTTGGTACAGTTTAGTGCATGGTTGATGCACTTGTTTATGGTACAAGATGATTACATGTTGTTTGGTACATGTTGGTGCATGGTTGATTCACTTGTTTATGGTACAGGTTGATTACAGGTTGATTGGTACAAGTTTATAATAGTATATCTCACAGTGATAGTATAACAATGCTTCCATCATTCTACTTCTAAGTTAGGGTGGTTGGATGGGGAAAGGACAAGTGGTTGTAGCCAGAGAACATAGGGGGTTGCAGCCTCCTTTTGGTTGTAGCCAAAGAATTGGGGAGTTGGAGCTTCCCTTAGATTGTATCCTGATAAACTAGGGGGTTGGAGCCTCCTTCCAGTTGCGGCTAGAAAACAAAGGAAGTCGGTGCTTCCAATGAATGTAATTCTTAAATACATATAAGAAAAAAATTTCATGGTTTTCTCCTGCTTTAGGTTTCCACGTAAATGTTGGAGTATTGGTTGTTGTCATTGATGTCAACCCTAGTCATTGGTTTTGGACCACAATATTGATGAAGATATTTGGACATGAAGGATAATGCACATGCAGATACAACACCCATGGATGGATAGTATACACCATGTTGTTTCTATTGGTATGTGGCACGCCACGTGGATCCTCATGGTTGAGGAGAGATGAATTTTTGAAGATGACAAAGTGAATTGAGGAAGGAAGTACATATAGGCCCTAAAGGTAATTAAATAAAAGAATTACAAAATAAGAAAGTGTCAGGTCAGCCTTAATGTTAAAAGGAAGTGACATAAATGGTATAAATAAATATCATTATACATTCATTTGATACAAAAGTCTAATTTTAGAGGAAATCAAAAGTAAAGAAGATCTGATTTCAAGGGAGGATGAAGTCTTTTGGTGATGTGTTCTAAGGTATGTTATTTTCAGGTCATCTTACCATTTTTGCTATAATTTTTTTTTTCTAGAATGATTCATATGGTGAAATTTCTATTTTATTGAGAAGACATATCAAGGTACCTATGGTAAAAGTTTCAGCTATTAATTTTCTATAATTATGGAGATACACTCTATGGAAGATAGGGTTTTTGACCAGTCCTGAAGCTAGTCAATAAACAAGTGTTCCGGGTAAAACAATCATAAATTATTGATATAGAATCCAAAAGAAGTGGGACCAGTTTCATTGGAAATAACACAGATTGTAGTTTCTTGTGTGCAATTTTTAGAATGTGAAGTTAAATATTGAGCGCAAGCAATTCTGTACAAGTTTGCTCTCCTGAATAAACCAAAATTGAATAAAGTCTACCATTATTTCTATAACTTCTTTTTGGGGAGGATTCGAGGACTGAAACTTGGAGGAGTTTCAGATAATACATTGATTAATGTTATCTATAGGATCATAGTATTCAAATAATTGAAGAATTACAAAAGTTGAAGAAGTCTCAGGAAGCATTATTACGCTCTATGTGATGGTTGGTTGATGGTGATGATTTAATGTAAAATTTTATTATCTCTCATATATTCTTGGGTGGAAGGAAGGGAAAAAGATGGAGAGGTCAACCCTCTCTTGATATTGGAGTATTTTGTCTTACTCTTGGAGGTTTATCCATCCCTTTATATTTGGAAGTTGTAGCTACATTTAGAAGTCATTACTTCCCTTGAACAATAACTATTGATTATTTCTTATATATTGTGCATCGTGTATTGTCATGTATTGGTGTAACTCTTATAATATTGTTCATTTCTCATTGGATATAATTGAATGGTTTAAGTATAAGTTGAAAAGGTTTTTAATTTTTACTTGATATTGATTCAACCCCCTCTCAGTGTCAACAATTGGTATCAGAGCGATTTACCTTCAGTACAATTTAACCTACTGGAAGGAAAATCCTAAGAAGAAATGGAAGACAAAATTCCAAATGGGATTCCACCATTTGATAGAAGTAATTTTGAATACTGGAGTAATAGAATGGAAACTTACTTGAAATATATTGGGGCATATGTTTTGTTCTCAATTTCTTCAGGATACAATGCTTTGAAGAAACCAAAGACTGCAGCTTAGAAGGAAACAAAAAGGAACAACAAATTGACAATAGATACCATCCTAGATAGATTGAAATATTTATTCAAATGCAAGGTGGGATCATGTGCATCATCAAAAGAGCTTTGGGACAAGCTACAAGACCTTTATGCAAGGGAAGAAGCAAAAGAAGAAGAAGAAGTTGAAGCAAATTACAACATCTTAGATTTCAAAGAAGTAAATAGAGGTCAGTTATGTTTCTTTAATTGTGAAGGAGTAGGACACGTTGAATTTGAATGTCCTCATCCAATGATTGAAAGAGATGACACTGAAGAAGAAAATTCCAACGAAGAAGAAGAAAATCATGAAGCAGAAATTATTCAACAAGAAGATGAGAATCTTAAAAAGTTGAAGCATGTTGAGATTAAAAATAGCAAGTTTAAAGACACGCATAGAAAACTAAGAAGTGAATTGGGTAGTTGTGAAAAGACAGTTGTAATCTTGAAGAAACAATTAGAATACTTTGATAAACTAAGAGAAGAAAAAATTTCCTTGAAAACTCTATTGAAAGAAGAAATAAGAATAGGAGAAGTAAGGAATGTCCAAATGATGAAGAAAGAATAAGATTGTGAGAAACTTGAACAAGAAGTTGTCTCATTGAGGAAGAGCTTAAAAAACTCCCAAGTACCAAAAGAATTAAAACATCATGGATGCATGGGTGAAACTTCATGCAAATAATATGTAAATACCAACAAGAAGGTTGAAGAAAGAGCTATACAAAAAGTTGATGAGAAGTGGACCTGGATACCAAAAAGAAGGAATGATTACAAAAGAGATGAATATCCAAGAAGACCTCCTACCTTCATGAATCAAAGAATCTTCAATCAATATGAAGGAAACTACATAAGAGTAGATCATGAACCCATATGGACTACATCACAAAGAAGACCATTTACTCCAAGGTATCAAAATTCCTTTCTTGGTCATTGTTATACTTGCAAAAATTTTGGACATAAGACAATTAATTGCAGAATCAATGAAAGGAAAAAATACACAAGAAACATGAATGGTGTAAATAGAAGATATGGAAATAATAGTGGATTTGTCAACATAAGTTATAATTCATTTCCCCCATTGATGGACAAAAATATTGTATGCTACAAATGTACTTATCTTGGTCACAAAGCACGAGATTGCAAATATATGAATGAAGATGTCTCTATGCCAACCAGAATATGGAGAAGGAAAGAGATTCCAAAAAATGAAGATTGTCGAATAGCATTAACTGCTGAAGAATGTAAATAACAAGATGAATGGTACATAGACAGTGGATGTTCTTCACACATGACCGGGGATCAAGACAAATTCATCATCTTGAAGAGAAAGGGTGACAATGTTGCATTTGGAGATGACTCATCTGCCAAAATACTTGGAGAAGGTGTAGTAGATCTTGGAAGAAAAAGTGTAAAAGAAAAGAATGTCCAATTGGTTGAAGAATTGAAGAATAATCTACTCAGTGTTAGTAAAATGTGTGATCAATGATACACTCTTACGTTTGACTCCCGAAAATGTAAAATTAGAGAAAATAACTCAGGAAGATTGGTTGCAACTGCAACAAGAAGACTGAAAAAATTATACATCCTAGACATGAAGAAGAGAGAGAAGACGGAAGCCACACAAAAGGATTCAAAGGAAGAAAAAGTCCCAAAGACCAAAAACAAGGATGAAGCATTATTAAGTGCCACATGTTCAGGGGGAGAAGCCCCAAAGAAGAAGGTTACCTTTTTCCATTAAACTCAGTGGGAGAAGCCCTACCCTTTTCCATTGATGTCAAAGGGGGAGAGAAATTGGGATCATGATGATAGGGGGAGCATGAGTGTTGCCATCAATGAAAAAGGGGGAGATTGCTGGTAGATTGGATGTTGTCATTGATTTCAACCCTAGTCATTGGTTTTGGACCGCAAGATTGATGAAGGTATTTGGACATGAAGGACAATGCACATGAATATAAAACACCTATGGATGGATGGTATACATCATTTTGTTTCCAGTGGTATGTGGAACGTCACGTGGATCCTCATGGTTGAGGAGAAATGAACTTTTGAAGATGACAAAGTGAATTGAAGAAGGAAGTACATGTAGGCCATGAAGATAATTAAAGAAAAGAATTACAAAATAAGAAACTGTTAGGTCGGCCCTAATGTTAAAAGGAAGTGACATAAATGGTATAAATAAATACAATTATACATTCATTTGATACACAAGTCGAATTTAAGAGGAAATGAAGTGAAGAAGGATGGATTTCAAGGGAGGATGAAGTCTTTTGGTGATGTGTTCTAAGGTATGTTATTTTCAGGTCATCTTACCATTTGCGCTATAATTTTTTTTCTAGAACGATTCAGATGGTGAAATTGCTATGGTATTGAGAAGACATATCAAGATACCTATGGTAAAAGTTTCATCTCTTTATTCACTACATTATGGAGATACACTATGTGGAATATAGGGTTTTTGACCAGTCCTGAAGCTAGTCAATAAAAAGGTGTTTCAGGTACAACAATCATAACTTATTCATAGAGAATCGAAATTAAGTGGGACCAATTTAATTCGAAATAATACAGATTGTAGTTTCTTTTGTGGGAGTTTTAGAATATGATGTTAAATATTGAGTACGGGGCATTCTGTACAAGTTCTCTCTCCTGAATAAACCATAATTGAATAAAGCCTGCCATTCTTTCTATAAATTCTTTTTGGGGAGGATTCAAGGAATGAAACTTGGAGGAGTTTCAGAGAATACATTGAGTAATATTATCTAAAGGATCAAATTATTCCAAGAATTAAATAATTACAGAAGTTGAAGAAGTCTCAGGAAGCATTATCAGGCTCTATGTGATGGTTGGTTGATGGTGATGATTTAATGTAAAGTTTTATTATCTCTCATATATTATTGGGTGGAAGGAAGGGGGAAGGATGGAGAGGTCAACCCTCTCTTGATATTGGAGGATTGTATCTTCCTCTTGTAGGTTTATCCCTCCCTTTATATTTGGAAGTTGTAGCTACCTTTGGAAGTCATTACTTTCCTTGAACAATAACTATTGATTATTTCTCATATATTGTGTGTGGTTTATTGTGGTGTATTGGTGTAACTCTTATACTATTGTACATTTATCATTGTATATAATGGAATATTTTAAGTATAAGTTGAAAATATTTTTAAATTGTACTTGATATTGATTCACCCCCCTCTTAATATCAACAGTAAAAACACTGGTGTACTATGTATGTGTGTGATTGTTCATTTGTTCGTTGTTTATTTACTCTGCAATTATTTAATGATAATGCTACATTGATATAACACTTGCATTTTGTGGTTAAAAATGATTGAATTGTTCTATTACTGATTCACCCCCCTCTCAGTAATCCAACAAGAGAATGTCTCTACAGTCTACATTTGAAGATCAAAAGCAGGAGCAGAGTCCAAGAAATAAATTGTAAACATTGTTATGTAGTGAGGGAGGTAGGGAGAATCTCGGGACGATTGTAGTCCTCTGCATGTTAAAGTCTGTTTCATAAGAGAGTAGGTGCTTCCTAGATTTGGTGCTTTGAAAACAAAGGAGTTGGTTCTCTAAAACCAGGGGATTAGTGTCTCCTTGAGTTGGTGCTCAGAAGAAGAGGGATTGGTGTCTCTCACACAATTGTAACTTGTACTTTTTATTGTTGTTTTTAAATTTATGTATTCAGTACATTGTTGTTGATCAATTGTTATGATTAATTTATTTTTTAATTAATAATTGACTAAAATTTTACAAGAAAAATCAATACAGATTCAACCCCCCTTTCAATATTGGCCAATATTTCAACACACTTATTGTATTTAAACCATTTCCATGTTTATGACACAACATAAATTCTTTTTGAGTTGACATCGAATGAATATAGGTTTGGAGTTTAAAAAACAACACCTCTAGCAAGTAGATTGATATTCCAAAATGTTATGTAAAAACACCAAGAAAATTGTCAAAAAGGTGTACAAAAATTGAGAGAGAACAACATCATGCCTAAAAAACGAATATTAATTTTTTTGAAATATAATTTTTTAAAATCTATTTTATGTTTAAGTATGTTAAGAAAATCACAAAATAATGATAGAAAAATTGAAAATTATGGTCCATATTTAAACATGGAAGCTGGAAGATATGGTATGATTTATTTTCTCCCATAAAGAAAAAGAAAAAACTCTACAATAAATGTAACTAAAACAAAATTTACTTTATGGTAAAGTAAATAAATAACATTAAACTCTTGACTTGAATGTGGAATTTCTATCCATTATACTAGTTAAGTAATAAACAAATTCCATAACCAAAAGCTAGCTTGAGTCCTTAGCATTAACAATTACATAACATATGTAAAATTCCATAACATGGATGAATCCTTCATATTAATAGTTATATAAAAAATTTCACTCAATTAAATGGTGTAAATCGAAACTAATAGTTCTACTACCATAAAAAAATCACTCAATTAAATTGTGTAACTCTAAATTAATAGTTTTACTACCAAAAGATATGATCCGAATTATTTTGAGAATGACATGAAGGAAGAAATATAACCTAGATACAACAATGAAATACACAAAAAAATAGAAGAGAACACAGAAATACAATGAAACCCAACTTCTATTACTGAATAAGATAGAAAAACATTGTAGAACACAAACTGGAAAAATAGGATAGCTTATCTCTAAAAAGAAAAAGATGTTGGCTATGCTTCATTCACAAGAAGATTTACATCACACTCCATTGCATGCTTAAAGGGCATCCTTCACCTCAATTATATATGAGAGAGTGAGAGGAGAACAATTCCCATGATGCATGTGGGATAAATTGGACTAAGTGTATAAAATGGCATAGGCATGTAAAACACTAGGACTTCCCAGACGATCACCCATCTCAATACTACTCTAACATGAGCACGCTTAAGTACAAATTTCTAATGGGATCTGATGCATTAATGTTATGTTGTAGGCATGTACATAAAACCATTACATGATGTTTGTAATTAACAAATGAAGATGACATTACATTCCATTCCCCATCATAAGGGTGAATGTCATGGTTTATCAAAACCATAGGCTCAAAATGGTGATTCAGTGGAAAAGGTGGATGGCCACCGATATCCATCTGGATCATTCCTACCCCCTTAGGAAGCAATGGTCCCCATTTCATCAAGTTCCCTTGGGAGATGGGAAACTTCTGCTAAATCGGAAGCTTAGTGTGTTGCTTTCCTTGCTGAAGAAGTTGTCCTACTTAGTTTGTTGAAGGATATCATGAACCTATTGCTGGAGGGGTTGAATCCATCCAACCAATCTAGTTGCATGATCTCCCTGAGTGTGGGAGGATTTTGTCGATGAAGATGCAACATGAAGAGTATGAAGAGTTCTATTATAACCTGTCTTGACTGGGAAGTGTGGAGGCACCCTCGTAGGTGCAACAAGAACATCTTGGTACTCTTCTAAAATCATGTCGATTTGCTTCTGCTAGGTAGAAAGGTATTGGGTTGAGGCTATGGTGGTTGCAGTTTCCTTCTATTCACCTTCTGATTGGATTGTGAAGAGGGTAAACTTTGTAATGTGAGAGATTACTTTGTGGCATTGTTTTGGTGGGGAAATAGTTGAAACTACCTCTGGTATCCTATATAGTTGACCCCCCAGAGTAACAATGATGCTACGGGGTTGAGACTCATAAATAACATGATGCATTCACATATATGATTGTCCTAATAGAACATCATATAATTCCAGTGGGGAAACATCACATAATACCTCATCCTTGAAGGGCTTGATGCCATAGGACAGGCGACATTGTTGGTTGACATGAAGATATTGACCCTAGAGAATCCACACGATGTTTTATGGATACAGGTGTGGTGTTGTTGGCAAATCCAACTACTTGACAACCTCTATTGAGATGATGTTCTTTTGGCTTCTGCTAACAACAATAAAATGCAGTGGGGTCCCCTTCACCCACATATGTGAATGGGAGAGTCGTTCACCCTCCTGAGGATCATCTTCTGGTTGTATTGTTGTAATTGCGACAATAGTAGTGGGTTATACATCAATGATCTGTCTCCTTTTATTATTTTCTGAAACAGGGTCCAAGTCGAGGTTCGACTCTTTGTCTTTGAGATCGACTTGAGGTTGGCCTTCCCTTCTCCGTCCATGCTTCTCCCACTTACTTTGTTTCTTGGATTTCTACTCAATTTTGACTGCATATTGATAAGAAAATCCCAGTGAGGAGATGTAACTGTGTAGACCAGTGCGGTACTTCAAAACTAGGTTTCACTCAGAGTCTTTGATACCCAAATTTGAGCACAAGGCTTGAAAGATGTTGGTGTACTCTGGCACTATCTGGTCTCTTTTCTGATGCAGAGTTTTCCATCTCATGTATTGGTCATCATAGTTTCCGATAGGGTAGAACTCCTCCTTTAGGGAATCTACAAAGGCCTACCAAGTGGGTTCTCTCCAAAATATTGTAGATTCATCTACATTGTACCTCTCCCAATAACCTTCCCACCAAGATATGACATGGGGAAGGGATTTAAGGAGCGTGAAGGTGATCTTTTCACTGTCGAAAATATTTGGACAAAGTAATAACCTTCTAGCAGATTCAACCATTTTTCTAGAGCATCTGCATCTATGTGGCCTTCAAATAAGGGGATATCAAAATTGACTTGTACCTTGAAGGGTGTTTCAAATGCAAAATGGTTTATTTTTGAAGATGCCTTGGTTGCTGCCATCGATAGTCTTCAAAGGATCTGATCATATTTGTCCATCATCTTGTTCCTTTGTCACATGAGGGATTCCTCGAACAATGTCTTGAAAGGATATCTTGCTATGTCATCTCTCTTTTCTTCCACCATGGGAGGTCGCTTGGGCTAGAGAGAGTGGTTGTCCTCAAGTGAAACTAGCTCGAGACCCAAATCTCTATACCCTGACCTCGTCGAAAACCTGCTCTGAGAAATGACAAAGAGAAGACTGCTCTAATACCACTGATCCAGATTATTTTGAGAACTACATGAAGGCAGAAATATAATCGAGATATAACAATGAAATACACAAAAATATAGAAGAGAACACAAAAATACAATGAAACCCAACTTCTATTACGGAATAAGATAGAAAAACATTGTAGAACACAAACTGGAAAAATAGGATAGCTTATCTCTAAAAAGAAAGAGATGTTGGCTATGCTTCATTCACAAGAAGATTTACATCACACCCCATTGCATGCTTAAAGGGCATCCTTCACCTCAATTATATATGAGAGAGTGAGAGGATAACAATTCCCATGATGCATGTGGGATAAATTTGGATTAAGTTTATAAAATGTCATAGGCATGTAAAACACTGGGACTTCCCGGGTGATCACCCATCTCAGTACTACTCTAACCTGAGCGTGCTTAAGTACAAATTTCTAATGGGATCTGATGCATTAACATTACGTTGTCATCATGTAAATAATACCATTACATGATGTTTGTAATTAACAAATGAATATGATATTACATTACATTCCCCATCAAAAGGGTGAATGCCATGGTTTATCAAAACCATAGGCCCAAAATGGTGATTCAGTGGAAAAGGTGGATGGCCACCAAGATCCATCTATATCATTCCTCCCCCCTTAGGAAGCAATGGTCCCCATTGCTTCAAGTTTCCTTGGGAGATGGGGAAACTTCTGCTAAATCAGAATCTTGGTGCATTGTTTTCCTTGCTGAAGAAGTTGTCCTACTTACCTTGTTGAAGGATGTCATGAACCTGTTGTTGGAGGGGTTGAATCCATCAAACCAATCTAGTTTCATGATCTCTTGAGTGTGGGAGGTTTATGTTGATGAATATGCAACATGAAGAGTATGAAGGGTTTTGTTATAACCTTTATTGACTGGGAAGTGTGGAGGCACCCCCGTAGGTGCAACAAGAACATCTTGGTGCTCTTCTATAATCATGTCGATCTACTTCTGCTAGATATAAAGGTATTGGGTTGAGGCTTCAGTGGTTGCAATGTCTCTCTGTTCACCTTCTGATCAGATTGTGAAGATGATAAACTTTGAAATGTGAGAGATTACTTTGTGGCATTGTTTTGGTGGGACGATAGTTGAAACTACCTTTCGTATCCTGTATAGTTTACCCCCAAGAGTAACAATGATGCTACGGGGTCGAGACTCATAAATAACATGACGCATTCACATATATGGTTGTCCGAATAGAACATCATAGAATTCCAGTGGAGAAATATCACATAATACCTCATCCTTGAAGGGCTTGATGCCATAGGACAAGCGACATTGTTGGTTGACATGAAGATCTTGACCATGGAGAAGCCACCCGATGTTTTATGGATACATGTGTGGTTTTTTTGGAAAATCCAATTGCTTGACAACCTCTACTGAGATGATGTTCTTTTGGCTTCTTCTATCAACAATAAAATGCAGTGGGGTCCACTTCACCCACATATGTGAATGGAAGAGTCGCTCCCCCTCCTCGGGATCATCTTCTGGTTGGATTGCTGTAGTTGTGACAATAGCAGTGGGTTCTACATCAATGATCTGTCTCCTTTTATTATTTTCTAAATCAAGTCCCAAGTCGAGGTTCGACTCTTTGTCTTTGAGCTCGACCACCAATCACTATATTGAGCGACATTCATCAATGTTGTGCCAAGGGATGTTGTGGAACTTACACCACTTTCCGGTGTCTTTCTTAGACTTCCTATTACCCTTATTTTCCTACATCTGATATTGTCTCTCTTGAGTTTGGCCTTCCTTGCTCTGTACATGCTTCTCCCACTTACTTTGTTGCTTGAATTTCTACTCAATTTGACTGCATATCGATAAGAAAATCCTAGTGAAGAGATGTCTAATAAATCCATATATGTTTGGATGTACCTGTGTATACCACTGTGGTACTTCAAAACCAAGTGTCGCTTGGAGTCTTTGATACCCAACTTTGAGCGCAAGGCATAAAATATATTGGTGTACTCTGGCAATGTATGGTCTCTTTTCTGACGTAGAGTTGTCCATCTCATGTATTGGTCATCATAGTTTCCGACAGGGTAGAAGTCCTCCTTTAGGGAATCTACAAAGGCCTCCCAAGTGGGTTCTCTTCGAAATAGTGTAGATTCATCTGTAGTGTACCTCTCCCAATAAAATTCCCACCAATATTTGACATGGGGAAGGGCTTTAAGGAGCGTGAAGGTGATATTTTCACTGTCGAAAATATTTGGAAAAAGTAATAACCTTCTAGCAGATTCAACCATTTTTCTAGAGCATTTGAATCTATTTGGCCTTCAAATAAGGGGATATCAAAATTGACTTGTACCTTGAAGGGTGTTTCAAATGCAAAATGGTTTCTTTTTGAAGATTCCTTGGCTGCTACCATTGGTAGTCTTTGAAGGATCTGAGAAAAGTTGTCCATCATCTTGTTCCTTTGTCGCATGAGGGTTTTCTCAAACAACGTCTTGAAAGGATATCCTACTATGCCATCTCTCTTTTCTTCCGCCATGGGGGGTCGCTTGGGCTAGAGAGAGTGGTTTTCCTCAACTGAAACTAGCTCGAGACCCAAATCTCTATACCCTGACCTCGTCGGGAACCTTCTCTGAGAAATGACAAAGAGAAGATTGCTCTGATACCACTGATACAGATTAATTTGAGAACGACATGAAGGAAGAAATATAATAGAGATATAACAATGAAATACACAAAAATATAGAACAGAACACAAAAATACAGTGAAACCCAACTTCTATTACTGAATAAGATAGAAAAACATTATAGAACACAAACTGAAAAAATATGGTAGCTTATCTCTTAAAAGAAAGAGATGTTGGCTACACTTCATTCACAAGAAGCTTTACGTCACACTCCATCACATTCTTAAAGGGCCTCCTTCACCTCAATTATATATGAGAGAGTGAGAGGAGAAAACTTCTCATGATGCATGTGGGATAAATTGGACTAAGTTTATAAAATTCCATAGGCATGTGAAACACTAGGACTTCTCGGGTGGTCACCCATCCCAGTACTACTCTAGCTTGAGTGTGCTTAACTGCGAAGTTCTAATGGTATCTGATGCATCAACACAATGTTGTAGGAATGTACTTAAAACCATTACCTGATGTCTGTAATTAACAAATGAAGATGACATTACATTCCATTCCCCATCAAAAGGGTGAATGTCCTGGTTTATCAAAACCATAGGCTCAAAATGGTGATTCAGTGGAAAAGGTGGATGGCCACCGAGATCCATCTGGATCAATATATCTACAACCCATGTACCAAAATATCTCTACAACCCATGAACTCTTATAAATTGGCTACAACCCATGAACTCTGATAAATTGGCTACAAATAGCTTTCTCCTCCCACCATCACTCTTGTGCAAGAAGTGCAAGACCCAAATGCATAAGAACAATTAGTTATATTCAATCCCACAACCTGAAGCACTCGCTTCACCTCGCTATAATTATGCCATGAGACACATTAAAAAATCCAATATAAAAAAGACAGAGATATGATAAGATATGATAAGCTCTAATACAAATTAAAAAACAAAATTGAAAACATCGAAGCATGCAATTTAGATTTTTAGGAATAGTGAATGAAATCATTTTCTTAACTATTTTGGATTTCATCAGATAGTAACATTTCATACTTTCGATCTGATAATCTAATCTAAAATGATGAATCGATTTTGATAATAAAAGCAACAATTTCTCCCAACTCAAAATTTGAATTTCAACCAAACTAAAGAAACCAAATCAGAAAAATTTCTAACTATTTGAACTTTTAACCTTCTTCACAAGCCCCTATCCTTGAATCTATATTCATCGCTTTATAATGGGCCTCCCAACAGTGGGAGTAAGCTATTGAAATACAAGTGAAAATCGAGTAAGTTGAAGTATAACGATCCTCGTATCTTTGTCTCCTTTATGCCTTTGAAACTATTCAAAGTTTATTGATGGGAAGAATCAAGAGATGGTGGAGAGTATTCAAATAACAAAGATAGAAAGTCCTTGGTTTCTTCTATGCCTTCGAGACTATTCAAAATTCATTTATGGGAGGAGTCAGGAGACAATGGAGAGTATTAATATAACAAAATTACAAAGTATTCATATGCATGTTGTAACGACCTTGCTTAAATAAATGTAAAGGATTATTAATTATAATTAAATTAATAATCTGATTGTCCTAAGATGTTATCTAAACAATAATTATTTCTTATATAATATTAACTAATTAATTATCATTAATTATTTGTTCATAATTGTCAATGGTTAATTATTATTAATCAACCCTTTAATTATGTGAGTAAAGAATTAATGGGGTTAATAATTTAATTTATTAAAACTTACGTATATGAAGGGGATAACAAACATTAAATAAAAGGATAAGAAACATTAAATAAAAGGGACAAGACATTAAATAACAGGATAAGGTAATGGATGTAGGGATAAGGAATTTAATGAAAGGAAGAGTCGGTGAAAGGGGATATGAGGGGGAGAGCCTTACGGGGGAAGGGATTCATTCTTTTGGGAGGAGAATTTTTTTATTTTATTTTGGGGAGGAAGCATTTTGGAGGGGGGCGAGAGCATTGGTTTTTGGGCATGGTTTTTCTGGTTCTGTGGGAGAGTTTTGCAGACTGTGAGCATCATTGCAGGGGGCACCGGGTTGCTCGGGGTTTTGGGCACGAGGGCCAGGATTCCTTTCGGTTTCCTGGAGCTAGGGAGTCGGACAGGATTCTCCTAGATGGCTGGGTGGATAGTCGGTTTGGGCAGTGTTGGTCAGTGCATCAGGCTAGGAAAGACAACAGTAAGGCATCAGGGAAGGGACAACCATATCGACGGGAATTAGTATTAGAAACATGTATTTATTTGTGATTTGTTGAGTTATTTCCATGCTGTAGATAGATTTTAACTTATGCAAAATATTTATTCTTTTGAAGTGAATGAATAATTTACGTAAGGCAATTATATGTTAATTGAATTAAAATTTTGTATTTAATTAAGCTGGGTCTCTACACATGTCCATGGAAATAGCATGTTACTCTTGTTGCAATGTCTCAACCCACCCGATCAATAGAAAAAACCCTTAAATTTTATCCACTTGAAGACAGGTACAACTCCAGAATTAATTTTGTTAATGCTAATGCAGTATTAGGATGAGAACTTGTTTGAACAAAATCCAATAAAACATCCACAACTAAGAGAATGCTTAAATTATATTAGCTTCTTACATATCCCATCATAAATGCAAAACTAAATGCATTAAGGCTATTGTAATATTTGGATAGGAATGATGTAGACTGGTAGCCTTGGTGGGTGGCTCGATGGCATGTGCAACAATCATTTCTCATAAACCATCACCAATTCTTGTTCCTTATCTTATTCCAAAAGAAAAATGAACAAGTGTATAGAGTTTATTCAGATCAAGAAATATCATGGATGGTATGTGAAATTTGGGAATCAGGACCTCTAACACTTATTCGAGGGCAGAGAAGACTATAATGATGTTTTATAAAAAAATATTGGCCATCATAAATACATCTAGGATGTTAGTGGTAACCTCAATGTGTGACTGTACACTGCCAACTATTCTGGCCAGCTGTACCAATGTTAGGATTTTCTTCTTAATTATTGATCTGGTGGTTTTGTTTCCTCTTTATATTTACAACCTATCATCTAATACAATGGCGCTCTTCACATTCTCATTCCCACTGTCTACTATGTTTCTTGTTTCTTGCATAGTTTATTGTTTTGCCATGGTATTAGAGCACGGGAGGTAAGACTCTTCATAGAGCTTGGAGAGAAGTCCACTCAAAAGAGAGTTGGAGACATCACAATGCGTGGAGGAAGCCTTGCAGAAGGATATTCAAAGGATGAAGCATTCAAGACATTGTGAAATCCCTTCTTCAGGAGAAAAATGCAGATGTAGCAAAGGAGAAGCTACATCAGCTGTTAGATTGGTTGCGGGAAGAGATATGGGCCATTAGGTCAAGCCTATATAGAACGAGGAGCGTACAGAGGAGCCGGACATACCTCAACAGTTAGATCTGTGTATGAGCGATAGTAGTCGTCAGATCAAGAAAAGGGGTAAATCAATAATCAATTAAGTCATAACTGTCAAATCTCAGAGAATGAATATCGACAACGGAGAGCCATTGCGAAGATCAAAAGGAAAATTTAAGTGTGTGCAGGATTAGACTCTGCAATCCAACAAGATCTTTGATCTTAATGATCAATAGTTCAATGGTGAACATCGACCTCGCAACGGACGAGCATCTTTGCATTGCGGATATCAGGAGGAAAATTAAAGAGAGAGAAATTTTAAACTTTGCAATCATTTGTGGTCGTTGATCTTCATGGTCCATTTGAAAATGACCATCGATCTTACGAGGTGAGATTAGAGCCCAAAGGATTAAGCTGTGGTCATAACTCCTGGTCACATGTTGAGAAGATAGAGGTGACTTCAAAAAAATTTGTGCAAGGGTTGCAAAGTAGTCAAAATCTCTCTAAGTTTCGAAGCCCAGAAAGAATCATGTCCATCGACAGGGAGAGGAAACACGTGTCAGAAAATTCACGTGTTTGGAGATATCGTACTTCAGAGGAATTAGAGAATAGGATTTAAAGGTCACCAGTCGCCTGAACCTCCGAAGAGAAGAGTGCATCTAGGCCATCGGTGTAAAGGCCACATGGCAACAGATTGGAAGAGGTGCGGAGGTCCAGAGCATAAGCACTCTGGAAGAAATAAGGTGTGTTGAGTAGAGAACTAGGGTGTGTTGGGTGTTGGACATGTGGAAACAATCTGGAAGTTTGGTGGTCGGATACTCCAAGAAAACTGTGGAGAAGTGACACGAAGAGCCCCAAAGGCCATATCCTGGAGTGGATCCTAACCACTCGTTCCATAAGACACATGGACTGCTAGGATATAGCCTTCGTCACTTTGAAGAATTCATCACTCCAAATATTCGAAACTCCAAAGACTTGCGCATGTTAGCAAATGGGAACTCTTGAAGGCTGAAGTTCTGGAAATGATCTTGGTCGTTGGTTTTCCAAGGTCTGAGGGTCGTTGGATATGTACCTCTTCAGATGGTTTTCCACTTCAACACTTCACGTGTATTGTGAATTAGAGCAGTGGAAGGCTCTGAAGCCTAGAGTCCTGTAGTAATTGTGAGTCGTTGATCTCAGATGAATGAGGATCGTTGATCTTTTCTTTTGTTCGGGACTTCACTCGTTCGACTATTGAGAATAATTGAGGTGTTGATGTATTGAAATTCTTGGAGTCTGAATCCTTGGAGCACCTGTTTTTCAACCCTTGGTCATATGATGATTTAACGTTAATTTTTTTTTCGTTAAAAAGGAAATAAGCACTAGCTCTCGAGTTAAACTTAGATGGCTCGTTTTTTCCATTAAAGGGATACAGTCGATAAAGAACCCATCTTAGATTTATGATCAGATTCTTGACTCTGTAAGAGCTTGTGCTCGGATAGTCAGATCCAGCAAGGTCAGATAGTTAGAGCCCGAATTTGATTTATAAAAGGTAAAGAAGTGGTTTGGCCCATGTTTTTCGGCCTGAAATCACGTATAGAACTTCCCAGACCTGGTTTTATGCGTGGGAAATAGGAAGAGGACTTGTCTTTTTGCATCAAGTGGTATCAATGGTAATTTTTTTATCCCTGTTTTTTTTTTCTGAATTTTTTAAAAAAAATGGCCACTTCTAACAATTTAGGACCAACATAAGGGCCAATTCTTCTTGGGAAGAACTACGAATTTTGGTCTCTTAAAATGAGATCCTTATTAAAAGAACATGAGTTCTAGGATCTAGTGGATCGTGGCTATGTGAATTTAGATCCAACAGATATAGCTTCCATGACCAATCAATAAAAAAATGCTCAGGAAGAAAAAAGGAAAAGAGAGAATAAGGCCAAGTTTTGGATTCAGAACTCAGTAGATGACTCCATTTTCTCAAAACTCATAGGTGTTGTTACCTCAAAACAATCTTGGGACATCCTAAGTACATCCTACTAGGGAAACAAAAAGGTCAAAATAGTCAAGCTACAGAACTTGAGGACACATTTTGAGACCTTAAAAATGACAGAGTTGGAAAATGTTGATCAATTTATGACCAGAGTCATGGGAATTATAAACCAGATCAGGTTGACTGGTGAAGCCATCCTTGATCAAAGGATTGTTCATAAAGTCCTCAAAATTATTCCAAAGAAATTTGAGATGTTTGTTACAGCCATCCTTTAATCCAAGGATATGTCAAATTTTTCAACAACTGAACTCATGGGTTCTCTATTGTCACATGAGACCAGCCTGCATCTAGAAGATTAGTTAATAGTAAATGCCTTCAAGACTCACTTATCCTTCAGTTGAGGGAGAGGCATAGATAGAGGAAAAGGTCACATAGGAAGAAGGAGAAGTCCAAGGACCCATCACTCAAGTGAAGGTCACACACATCAAAATCAACATTAGAATTTTCATCCTCAAAGAGGCAGAGGGAGGAGATATAATGAAAAAGAGAGCATGCAATGCTATTACTGCAAAAAGTATGGGCTTTATGAATCTGAATGCAGGAAGAAGCAAGAATATCAACACTCAGGCATAGCACATGTCTGCAATCATGAAGGAGACACCTATGATGCGACGTTTCTCTCATGTCACAAAATTGAAGAAAAACACAAGGACCTATGGTTGTTGGACAATGGATGCAACAATCACATGAAAGGTAACAAAGATTTACTTTCTTGCATTGATTCTTCTATTTCATTTGATATTACACTTGGATATGACTCTTTAGTCAAATTTCAAGGAAAATGAATCGTACCTATTCTCACTAAACAAGATGTAAAGAAAGACATAAATGATGTCTATCATGTTCCAGATCTGAAACATAGTCTCTTAGGTGTAGGAAAACTAGTTGAAAATGGATATAAGGTACTTTTTGAAGCATCATGTAGGGTATGTGACAAATATCCCAATAGAAAATTGATTTCCGAAATCCACATGACTAAGAATAGAATGTTTCCCCTGACCCTTAGAACTGCAAATATGACCCAATCTTGTGCACAAAGTGCATCCACCCCTAATGAAACTATGACTTGGCATCCAATATTTGGACATCTACCCTTTCAGAGTCTAAGCCTTCTGCAAAATCACTCCATGGTCAAAGGTTTACCTATCTTCAAAGATCAAATTCCCCCATGTGAGTCTTGCATTCTCGAAAAACATAAGAGAACTAGATTTCCATAGTCCTCCACTCGATCCAAACAACACTTAGAGATGGTTCACACTGACCTATGTGGACCAATGCAAACAAAGTCAATAAGTGGTAGATTTTATTTGCTAACGTTTATTGATGATTTTAACAGGAAAATATGGATCTATTTCCTTAGACACTGGTGTGAAACCTGTGCAAATTTTAAGGAGTTCAAGGCTAAAGCTAAAAAACAGAGTGGGAAATATGTGAAGGTTCTCAGGTCAGATGGAGGAGGAGAATACTATTCAAAAGAATTTGCAAATTTTTACAAATCACAAGGAATAATCATGCAAATCACAACCATGTATACTCCATAGCAAAATGGAGTGGTTGAGAGGAAAAATCAGACTAGAATGAACATGGAAATGATCCTTCTCAGAGAGAAATGTCTGTCAAATTTATTTTGGGTTGAAGTCGTAGCATGCTAAATTTATATCCTGAATAGATCCCCAACCACTAGTGTCAAGGTGAAGGTCCCTCAAGAAGCATGGAGTGGGAAAAAACTGAATGTTGCTCATCTTATGACTTTTGGATGCATTGCATTCACTAACATACCTTCCGAATTGAGGAGAAAACTTGATAATCATAGTGAGAAATGCATTTTTGTTGGATATAGTGAGACATTGAAAGCCTACAGACTTTACAATCCGATTTTAAAGAAACTCGTTCTCAATAGAGATGTCAAATTTATTGAAAATCAGTTCTAGAGTGAGTTTGAAAATCGCCCTATGGATAATCAAAATCCATTGTTGCCACTTCCTGAACACACAAAAAAAATTGGAAAACAAACACATCAGCCTGTCCTTCCAAGATTGTAGGTGCAAGGACAACCTAAAAGTTGTTAGGAAATCCTTTCTTCAAGCATAAATTCATCCTCTAAAATTCAAAATTAGTGAACTCAAAGCTTGAGAGAAATCCATCAGCAGTTGGATGATATTAATCAACACAATCTTTTTGCATTAATGTCATATCAACCTACATCTTTTAAAGCGGCAGCTAAAGATCCACATTGGGTTCAAGCCATGAACCAAGAGATTGATTGTATTGAGAGGAAAAAGACATGGGATCTTCTTGATCTGCCCAAACATAAGACCAATATTGGTGTCAAGTGGGGTTAGAAAACTAAACTCAATGAAAAGGGGCATATTGAAAAGCACAAAGCAAGACTTGTTGCCAAAGGACTCTCACAACAACCACATGTTTATTATGGTGAAGCTTTTTCTCCAGTAGCAAGGTTGGACACTGTAAGGACTCTCTTAGCCATATCAGCTCAACACAAATGGAAAGTATACCAAATGGATGTCAAGTCAGTTTTCTTGAATGGTGTCTTAGAAGAAGAGGTATATGTGGATCAACCACCTCGATTTGAAGCCAAAGAGCAACCAGCCAAAGTCTGTCGGTTGAAGAAAGCCTTGTATGGTTTAAAGCAAGTTCCAAGAGCTTGGTACAACAAAATTGATACTTACCTGATCAAGAGTGGTTTCAGCAGAAGCCAAAATGAGCCAACTCTATACACCAAAACAAATAAAAAAGGTACAATTATAATTGTTTGTCTATATGTTGATGACATGATATATACTGGAAATATTGAGTTAACCAGTTTTAAACATGCCATGGAATCTGATTTTGAGATGATAGATCTTGGCATATTGAAATATTTTTGGGGATTGTGGTTGACCAATCAACAAAAGGGATTTTTGTCTGTCAGCAAAAGTATGCAGAAAACATCATCAAAAGTTTTTTCATGGAAGACTGCAATCTAGCAGAAACTCCTATACCCCTAGACACAAAATTGAGCAAGCAAAATGAAGGCCCTACAGTGGATTCTACTTTGTACAAAAGTTTAGTAGGTAGCTTGTTGTACCTTACAACAACTAGGCCTGATATTATGTATGCAACCAACTTTGTTTCCAGGTTCATGGAATCTCCCAAAGATTCTCACTAGAAAATGGCCAAAAGGATTCTGAGATATGTTGCTCGCACTCTCAATTTTGGTTTATAGTACACTCAGTCTAAATATATCATCTTTCTGGTTACATTGACAGTGATTTTGGAGGCAACCTAGATGACCGGAAAAGAACCTCATGGTATGCTTTTCACCTGGGGAAGAATATGATTTCTTGGGCATCAAAGAAGCAATCCATTGTCTCAATATCTTCTACAGAGGCAGAGTATGTCACTGCTACCTTAGCTTCCTATCAAGTTGTGTGGCTGCGAAGACTATTGAATAACATGTCACATATAGAAAAGGATCCAACTCCTATCTTCCGTGACAATACCTCAACAATTGCTTTATCAAAAAACCATTTTTTTCATAAGAAAAGAAAACACATTAACACTCGCTTTCATTTCATACACGAGCTAGTCAGTAATAGTGAAATCACACTTCAATATTGTGGCTCACGAGACCAACTCGTAGACATCTTTACAAAGCCATTTTTTATTTTCAGAGATAGCTCTTGGGAATTATCAGTGCTGATGTTTGTAACTGTTGAGTTTAAGAGGGATTATTAGTTGTAACCTCAACAACGTGTGACTGTACACTGCCAGCTATTCTGGCCAGTTGTACCAGTCGTTAGGATTTGCTACTTACTTCTTGATTTGGTGGTTTTGTTTCCTCTTTATATTTCCAACCTATCATCTAATACAATGGCGCTCTGCACATTCTCATTCTCATGGTCCACTTTGTTTCTTGTTTCTTGTTTTGTCACAGGAGACCTAATTGCTCATTTGGAAAGACGGTCAAGGAGAAAGTTTGGCCGAGCAAAATGCTTTATGATGGGCATTTTCCCAATCAAATTCTAACCCAGGCTACTTCAGTTCTTATTTTCTAAAATTAGTTGATTTCTCTACTTACTACTCCCTCATGCATACCACCATGGATTTGGAAAGTGGCACTAAGTTTAACAGAGAAATCAAGTTTTGGTTATCTTTTTCTGCGCAAAACCTTATTGAACTCTCTCTAATTAAACAAAGAATTTGCTGATCCAAAAGAAAAAATATTGCCTCTCTACTATGTATTTGGAGTACAAGCTTTATCTTGCCTAAACTTGAAACATAATTCCTAAATATAATGGAGCATCATAGAGACCAAAATCTGCGAGTATTTTATGTGTTTCCTTTTTCCTTTATATGTTTTAACTTGGTTAGCTTGGTCCATGGCCAACTAGTCATGGGACTTGACTGACTAGTAACATCACTCCACTCTTTATATTCGGAATGTATATATAAGAATACAACGGAAAGTTATTACCATCAAACATGCCTTTAGCAACCGAGAATTTCATTTACGAGCTCTACAGAAGGGCGGCTTTGACTTTCAAACTCACTTTTTATTAACTTGCCTCTGACATCATTCAAATATTTTTCATGATTTTAACCACACGTTGCAATATTAAAGACTAATGTTCAAATTGGGTCATTCCTACAGTTGAACCGCAGGTATTTTTTTTCGCATATGTTATGATTGGTTCTCGCTTGAGGCTCTTACGTTGTCGCTCGAGGTTCTTGTTTTAAAATATATTTACAACGTCAATGAAAATTAAAATTCAGTAGGTTATGGACGGAGACTGGAGTACAAGCCAACCTCAGGGTTTCCTAAGCGGAGAGACGGCTGAAAGAGAATCAAAGGAAGGTGAAAGGAAGACTTTGAGTAGGCCCTCAACCTTACAAGAGGAGACTGAACAGTGAAAGGAAGACTTTGAGTAGGCCCTAGGGCTTCCCAAAGACAGCTCTTGAACGCTAATATTTTCCGGTTTAGGTCAGATTCTGATCATGATTTCACTTCGTAGATCGTGTATATAACATTGTGTGGGGTTTGTGGTAATTTTGGTATTTTGACAGGACTTTCAAGTACTAGTTCTGGCTGTGTTTTTCCGAAGGCATTTATCCCTATCTTCGCTATTCTACTGGCAGAACCCATATTCAAGAGGAAAAATTTTAGGCTACTATTCTTCATTTAGCTAGGTTACATTTTAGTGATGTTTTACAAATCTTTATGATTTGTATTCTAAATAATTAACATTTCCTGGAAGCTTTATGTTTTGGCGGGAAAAA
This sequence comes from Picea engelmannii, assembly GCA_009831015.1. NCBI lineage: Eukaryota > Viridiplantae > Streptophyta > Pinopsida > Pinales > Pinaceae > Picea > Picea engelmannii. Next base: position 637,954 of record ML782468.1, on the reverse strand, counting down.
AATTGTCCTCCAAAGAAAATTGTTGCATTCAGGCTTTGGAAGCCCTATGAAAGCATTTCTGCACTAAATTCTTAGGAACTCTATAAGTAGTGACGCGACTCCCTGGGAATGGATCTTTAAGAATTCCAAAACTGAATAAAAGTTGTCAAAGGCAGGAAAAGATAGGAACCTTAGTAAGCTTTCGAGACGATTGTTCATTCACTAAGCCTTCAGAACCGAGAAATTGAAGGATCTTTCCCAGTACATGCAGATGAACGACCAACCTTGCACTCTGTGCAGCTGCTGCCACTGATACGAGACCATCATTCATATCCAGGGCATATGCGTATGAAAGAGCTTCATAAAAGGCACAGCAGCAGCAGGCGGAGGGTCCTTTTAATCAATGTAATCAATAAATCCCTCGGCTTCGTTCTGTAGAGTCTCAGAATGCAACAGCCACTCTGTAATCTCCGAGATTTCTAAAAAAGGTGGGGAAAAACAGCAGAATAAACCCCTATAAATTATCATGTCTCTGCCTAAAACTTAATTTTAAATGCCTTCGATGGCGGTGTTTTTCACTTTTCCCGCCAAGGGAAACCGCGAAAATCGAAATTTAAACTTTGCCAAATTTGAAATCACCAAAAGAAACCGCGAAAATTGAAATTTAAACTTTGCCAAATTTGAAATTTAAACGTCCTATATAGAGAGATAGATGGCAGTGGTTTTATGCTTGCTATAAATAAAAATGCCACATAATAACGCTTATGTGACAGTACCGCTGATTCAGGAACCAATGAAACTTATACAATTAGCTCCTCCCAAAAGCTCAATCCAATTTGCTCTTAAAAAACGACAAACTTCCAGCAATGCAGACATGTGGAAGGTAATATATATAATTTTTTCACAAGAATCGAACTTAGACCATTAAAACATATTCAGGTTAATATATGAAAAGACAAATTTTTAATTAGATAATAAAAATGATAAAAACAGCTTACAAGATCTTAACAAGCCACATATAAAGTCTTTATTGAAGCATAGCATTTGGCTAAGTTCTTCACTCCTTTGCAAAACAATACAATAAATGAAAAATGAATTGATTTGACTCATTGGTACACTGCAATACTTGCAGAAGGACATGTACATATCTCCATCCTACGACGGATTACTCTTAATAAAAGAATCTTAGAAGTAATATTATATGTACAATTGTATATTACAATGGTTAAAACGAATTAATTGGTAAAATTTACAGAGGTATACATATCCTACTTTTTTGGATTTGAACTTATAATTTTTAAGAGAAAACACATGTTCTTAACCATTACGCCCATTCAAACTACACAAAAAACCCAATAATTAAAGAGTACAAAAAGCACTCAATCACACACTGCAGCTATTCACTCTCACTCCCCAATTGTGAATAGTTGGGGAGTACTATGAACAAGAGCCTGCCGTACACTGCAACATGCGGCAAATTTATGAAATACATAGCTGCAACATATGAAATCTCAAGCTGTAGTAGTTGGGAGAGATTGAATTGGACTGAGGAAGAACTAGGAGCAACAGTCTGTCATTAGAGGCAGTCCGAAACCATTGATAAAAGAGCCCTCATATCTGTAAAGATAGAAAGCAAACACGCGCACACGAAACAAGTGAGATTCAACCGTTCCTTTACACTTAATGTTTTGAGATATAATTGACCTCATGCCGATTCTACATATAGAAAGAGAAGGAGAATATATATAGCATACCAAGAAATACTTAGCTCCCTGCTCCAGGCATGTGAATCCAAATTCATTCACTAGCACAGACTCCCCAGAGGAATCGAACAGAAATGCATCAACCCCGAAGAAATCCCTAAAATTTATAGGCCCTGAGGGGATTGCCTGTGGGACATCATTGATGAACACAGTTATTAATAGGTTGGAATTAATGATCGAGCCCTCTTGCACGTGTCCTGTTCCTGCACACCAAGATTAATATACAGTCACGAGAAAACTTATATACACTCACGACAATGGCTGGGTGTATATGAACGTTCTCAGCTTCATGTCAAAACATGAGAATGATATTGTTCCAGCGGTATCTGTGCATGTACCTTCATTCAACATTCTTTGACCTCTTGCTGCTGCGGCTCCTAATACTTGCATGTTATTGAGGTCATTATAATTGTTAATTTCTTGGCACACGGTCTGCACATCATAATGATGCCCGGCAGATGAAGAAACCGCCACAGCAGAAGATGAGCAATATTGATCACCAATGTTACTGTACATGGAATTGGGTGCATTATTAGAAAAGTCAGCGATAGTTTCAGACTGAGCAAATGTTGAAGTTTTACTCATTTCTTCGTACACAGCATGCAGATCATAATGATTCCCGGCAAATGAAGAAACCGGCACTGCAGAGGAGGGGCAATATTGATCACCAATGTTACTGTGCATGGAATTGGGTGCATTATTAGAAAGGTCCGCGTTAGTTTCAGACGGAGCAAATGTTGAAGTTCTCATCATTTCTTCGTACACGGCATCCAGATCATAATGATTCCCTGCAAATGAAGAAACCGGCACTGCAGAGGAGGAGCTATATTGATCTCCAATGATACTGTGCATAGAATTGGATGGATTATTAGAAATTTCCGTGATATATTTAGAATGAACAGATGATGATGTTGATGTAGATGAAGTTGAAGATAAGGGCCCACTATCGGTCCTAGATTTAGATCTTCGTGTAGGTGGCAGTCGTGGCCTTCTCTTTGATCGGGACCTTCTGTTCTGGAACCAGTAAAACACATTAACGTCTTCAACTGATCCGAACACCTCTAGCTGAGCTCTGATTCTTTTTATCTCTTCTCCTTCAACACTCACCATGCCAGATTGAAAAATAGCTTCCAAGATCCGGAGTTGCTCATGTTTTGGATGCCATCTTGGCCTCGGTTTGGGCTGGCTCCTCTCCCTCTCCAAGGCATAATTATGTGATGATTCACCTGTTGCATGTAAATGAGCTCCATTTAGTCATTGCAATTTTTGTTTTAAATTTTTTAAGGGAAAATATTTAATACCCTAGACTAAAAGGCTCATGAAGTACAAGGCTTCCAATTTGAAAAAAAGCATGATATTGCACTGCCCATAGTGACTGAAGTAGCATTCTATCTGACCGGCAATTGAACAAGCTGAATTAAGTTTGGACTTGGAGGGGAGGGGATATTGCTTACCTAGTCCAGAACGTGGCACCCTCATGACTGAAGAATAAGATGTTTCCGGCAATTTATTGCATGAGGATGTTGACGACTTCGGTTTTATGAACATACTGGGCCAATGCTTCTTCGAATTCGAATTCATGTTGTAAGAATGGAGGGAGGTTCTCTCCGGGAAATCTTTTCCGGTACTAGGCCTTCAACCGCTCCTGCAATGGCTTGTTCAAGCGCTAATGAGACTTATCACTCTCACTACTCTCAGTTTATAATGCCATAATCACGCAGACCTCAAACGGAACAATATATCGGAATGCGATGATGATAGCTGGATGACGGCAGGCAAAGGGTGCGTGGGATGTTTTACATATGGCAGTTAGTTACAAGGCGTTTACAATAAGGTGGCAGCCTGGCACGTTGCCTTGGAGTTGCTAGAATCCTAATTACTTTATTATAAAATTCATGTCATATAATATGGTAGACACCGGAGGAGGCCTGTAAAACCCGGGAGATCATATCCGGGCCTGTAGTTTTAGCTTAAAATTCGGATTGCCTCGACTCTCATAAGTTGGCTTCATAGAAATTTGCACGAGGCCTCGAGGAGGGAAAAAATTACAGCCTGTAAATTATTTGAAAATTAAAAAAAATCATAATTTTCAAATTAAAGTCATAATTTACAAATTTTCTCGAATCATTATTTAAATTATTTTTAAGTCTGATATTTATTTATGTATAAAACATGTATAATCAAACATGTATAAGTCTGATATTTATTTATGAATAAAACATGTATAATCAAAATAAATAATAACAATTTGAAAAGTTGCCCTGTAAATTGTGGTAAGTTCTCTGCCATCCACAGTGGTAGGTAGAATTGCTGTCTCTAATCCTCTCTGTCATCCACACTAGTACGTAGAATTGTTGTCTCTAATCCTCTTAGAAGTCGAAAAATATTCTATCATTTGGTCACATATTGTCATTTATGTACGAGTTGGCGCATATTATCATTTACATACATGGCCATAAATGACGATAATATTTGTGTGAGTTATTTTCTTTTTTTTTACCTCTTCGATTCTCATGTGCTATAAAAATTAGATGAGTTTGATAAATTAAAAATATTTATACAAAATTTAAAGAAAATAAATCCAAAAACATAATAATGTTATTTTTTCTTTGATGCATCTCTTCAATTGTCAGGTGCTATAAAAATTAGATGAGTGTGTTTAGTTTGATACATTTATACAAAATTCAAAGAAAAGTAAATATTTTCGATATTGGTTTAATATAGTAAAAAATAACCACTTAGTTATTTAATAAAGACATCTCTACTAATTGTAAAAAGTCTCATGCATTTATTTAATATTAAATTAACTTAATCTAAAGAAGTGTGTTCTTATGATGCAAACTTGATTCATATAAACATTTCCATGTTTAGATAGCAAATTCATATAAATTCCTCTTTGTTGAGATAGAAGTTATTCCCACTTGCTCAATCACATGAGAGAAATGAGTTTCAAAATCTATATCAGAGAACCATTTTTCTTAGATAGGTCCTTGCCCTTGGTGTTCAACAAGATAAGAAAAACGTTTTTGTTGTTTGATGGAATAGTTTATATGCAAGATAGAAGACTTGAACTTCTTTTTCCAAAAGTGCAGGTTTGTATAGCTTGAGATGATTGACATTAACCACATTGTGAATTCCCAATTGAGATGGGAGATCCAAGCGATAAGCATTGTCCCCAATTTGTTGAATGATAATATATAAAGCATATCTAATGGGCTTGAGCATATGATGCCATTGTCCCTTGAAGCCTTATTTGTACAAATGTAATATACATGGTCACCCACCTAAAATTGTTTTGGTACCCTTTGATGACTATGGAGAGTCTTGTAATGAAATGGAGAGTCTTCTAAGGCTACAACAATCTAAGAGTGAATTTGTGCCAACTTTTGAACAAAAGTGAAAATTGTGCTAACGAGGAGTGGTGTGTGTTAGTAAAGTGAAATGGATCTCATAAGGGCCTAGTGGTTGGTCATGATAGTCTTCCTTAAAAGAAGAAAAAAATTGTAGAAACAATAACTACTCTATTGTAATTCTTCTTAAGAACATGGAAATAAGTGTCCCACTATTTATTCTTGGTGTAATAGATGAAAAGAACATGGAGTATGCTAGCGTTAACCACATCCATTTTTCCATCGGTTTGGGTGTGGAATGCTATAGAGAAACGAAGTTGATAGTGTAATGAGTGCAATAACGTCTTCCTTAATGTGTCGAGGGAACATCAGTATTTATTAGAAATAATGTTGACAATTAGACCATTGTGTGACTAGACATGAGATAAAAAAAAGAAAGCTCTTTATTGGGATACAATAGTTTTTGTGCAGTGAATAAAGAGATCCATATTGGAGAAATGACAAAATACTACCAGGATGTAGTCATGTTTCTTAAGTGTCATGGAAAAGACACTCAGAAAGTCCATTGAGATGGATTCCCAAGGCTGGGAAAGCACTGACAAAGGTTGATAAGGGCCTTGTTTTTGGTTGGTCGGTTTGTTGGTGCTACATAAAGAGAATTGGAAAATAAAAGCCTCCACTTGTCATTGCATAGAAGGATAGAAGAAATGGTGATGAAGGTGTTGGCAAGTTTTTAACGTACCAAAATGAATTTCAAAGGAGGAGGCTTGGGATTATTTAATAAGAAGTAAGCGGTGTGGAGTCTGAGGAACACAAATCTAATTAGGTGATATATCCAACCATCATGAAATGAATAATCTGAATACAGTGTTTGGTTTATGGGATGCATGCCATATTAGGCCAAACAATGGATCCAACACATACACTAATTTATAGCCTTCATATGCAACACAACAAACATTCAAAATATTTAATCCCTAACTAGGAGGTTGACTCAGCATATCAACACTTGATTGGAACTACTATTTTTATATTTGATTGTCATATGGAATTGTTGTATGTAGTACACCCATTTGAGATATCATTTCTCTTGAACCTTAGTTTTAGAATTGATGAAAATCAAAGGGTGATAATCATTGTGAAGAATAGTTTCCATACCTAGGATGTAATGATGCCATTACTTTAAAGCATGCACACGAGAGTAAATTTTTTTGTCATATGTTCTATAATTGAGATTAAAATTGGATAGTGTTTCAAGGTGATAGGAAATCATGTGGCCTCCTTTTCTTAGTACAATGCCTATGGAAAAGTGAGAAGAGTCAATTTATATCTTAAATGGTTGTTGGAGACTAGGAAAGTGTAGAATAGGATCAAAAAACAAAGAATCCTTTAACTTTTGAAATATCTACGACAGATTTGGACCAAATGAAGGTTGTCTAATAACAAAGTTGATGTAGAGAGTGTGCTATGTAAGAGAAGTGTGAAATGAGTCAGTGGAAAAAATTTAGGTTGCCCAAAAGAACACTTCAAAGTTGTTGACATAGTACGTACTGGCCAATTAGCATGATCTTGGACATTATTAGAGTCTGCATTAAGGCCCCCTTGATCAATGAAAAATCCCAAATATTGAATGGAATTTTTCCCAAAAAAGTACTTTTCCATTTTAAAATCAATTTGTGAGAATGCAACATTTCCAACAATAAGTGCAGTTGTTGTTCGTGATCTTCTCATGCCTAGCTAAAGGTTAGAATATCATCCAAATAAATCGCCACAAAATGAGTAGCCCAGGATGAAAAATACAATTAATCATCGTCATAAAAGTAGCAAGTGAATCCCAAAAGGCATAATGAGCCATGCATAGAATCCAATCTCTATTTTGAATGTTATTTTCAAAGTGTTATTGGGATTGATGTGTAGTTGGTGATAATGCAAATTCAAGTATAGCTTCGTAAATAACTTGGCACCCTTGCAATGGTCTAAGAGGTCATGAATTCATGGAAAATGATTACAATTGTTGAGAGCATGGAAATTAATGACTAAATGCCATTTGCTAGTGTCCTTTTTGGGAATAATGGACGTTGGGAAGCCACAAGGGGGGACAAAGGTTCAATACGGTTGAATTCTAGAAGGGTTTTAATTTGATGTTTGATTTCAACAACTAGATAGGGAGGAAGTTTGTAAGTAGGGGAATTTAGAAGAGAATCCCCAAGCTCTAGGTCAATGGAATGGTGGATTGGGTGAATAGGAGAAAGGCCCTTGCGAGGGAGAAATACATCCAAAAATACATCTAAAAAAGGATGCATATTGAATGGGGGAAAGTGGGAATGATTATTTGGTTTGATGGGGTGTACTAAAGAAAGGTACATATATTTGTTGAGATTGACCTAACGGATAGTAATGTATATGTTAGCACTAAGTAAGTTGTTGGGCTGAAGAAACAATCTACAAAGGTAACCTACAAACCAACTTTAAGACTGGAATCTATCCCTTCCAATCTAGAGAGGGCTCTCTCTGAGACTTGATCTCTGATAGATAGATTGTTTTTGAACTGATGGCTAGGTTTAGATGATTGAGGTAGCTTTTTCAAGGTTTTCTAGAAAGGAGGTATAATATCTCTTGGGATATGGAGTCAACCTCTGAAAACAAATGAAAATAATGAATGGTAAGTAGAACTTTCCAGAGGAACAAAGGCTAAATGAGGTGATGAACTTTCAGTTTTGAGTTTGATTATGTAGGGTGGAAGAGGAATAGAAACACTTAACATAATCAAAGCACCATGAAAGATGAATTCTGACCTAGTTAAGAAGATAAACATAGTTTAAATCACTGAAGTCTAGAGCACCATTAGATGAATTCCAGACCTTTTAATTATCCAATTTAAACAGAAGAAAATGAAGATGAAAGTAAGGACACAAGAAGTACATACAAGGATAAGAATACAAACTTCAAATCAACACCATTAGAATCTTTTGATAAAAATGTGAGGACTTATGCATTTGTATTTCTTTCATATTCAGAGAAAATTACAATGAGGATCAAAATATCTATACTTCTTCCAACTCGCCTTACTTACATCAAAATTATCAAATATATAGAAGCCTATTGTTGCACTAGGCTATTAGGAGTCGAACTACTGTTTCCTACAATGGTGGATCTGGTTACATTTGAAAGAGAACAACTCCTAAACAACTTTACTAAAAATAGTAAATTAGTTTTGACCATCTTTAATGCAAAACAAAAAAATATATTATACAGTCATAGATCTGAGCAAATTTCGAATATGTTGTTGTTGATGAGTCATCAGGTGCATCTAGAAACCATCTCAAGTCATCCTATGCATTGTTGAATAACTCTTCCACCTTTGCATAGAAAACTTGAATTTTTGTTGCGCAAGTGCTACCTATAACATCTGCGTAGCAAATTCATTTTCTCGAAATTCATGTAGATTCTGGTGGTAGCAAGTGTCTGGGGACCCATATTAGATTCAAAACTCAAATTCCAATCATCTCCCACTATTCTTGATAATCATGTGTGCCTACAACATTTGTGTAGTGAGGAATTGCTACGCAAGTGTTGTGTATGAGATTTTACCAGTCCAAGCAACTTATGTTCCCAGGAAATGTTTATGTTGTTACCCTTGTGAAACCTTTCTCTAATATCAAAATGCATATATTCCACAACTGTTATGACATGAACAAAACTTGATATGGTCACATACCCAAAAAGACAAAATCTGAAGTTTCTTCAGTCAAATTTATGCTACTTCTGCCAGTAGTTCTAGTCTTCTTATAATTTCATCATTCAATTGCATCTTTTGTTTAAGGTACCTGTTTTCCTTCCTGAGTGTTAAGTTTTGTACCTTCAAATTTCCCACTTGCCTGAACAAGGATGCATTTCTTTTCAATTTTGACTGGGCACTGGAAAGGGCTACATAGGCATTTTCTCTAGTTGTTTTGCATTCTTTAAAGTGATTCATGGCTCTATCATATGATATCCTCTTTTCTTCCTTGAGCTGAATGATTTGATCTTGAGCTTCCCTTAACTTCTTATTAAACCATCATGTGTTCTTTTCTCCTTCTGTGGGAGAAGTAGGAGGTCTTTCACTTGTTGCTAGATTGCCTTGTATCTCTTGACTATTATTCCTGGATGAGGACCTTTCCAAAGGTGTTGTAGGATTAGCTAAAAATGTGGTCTCAGGGATATGCATGAATTCCTTCCCCTTTGACCTTTCTTTCTTGGGCTCTTCCTTGTTTTGTGGTGTTTTTTCCTCAGAGTCCTTCTCAACTAGCTTCCTTTTTAATTCTTTATTCTCTTGGTAAAACTAAGCTATCACATGATTAGCCTCTATGAGATGTTTTTGCATTCCCATAAAATGTGAGTATTTATTTGTTGATTTACCTTGTTCTTCATCCATTTCCTAAGTTACAACCTCAAAAATGTTTATCTGCATTGTGGGTGTGGGAAGCCTTCTAGAAGTTGACCTTGTGGTGGGTCTATTGGGTGTTTGTGTCTCCTTTGGCTCATCAGTGAACTGTAGCCTCCTAACCTTCTTCAGAACTGGTTGGCTTGGTGATGAACCCTCAACTTCCTTTCATTTTCCCTTTTCTGCAATACTTCTTCCTTTTTCACCTGAGCTATTAAGGGCCAATCTTTTAGTAGACAAGGGGGTATCTCTTTTGGGATCCAAGAAAATATTGGTTGAATTTAAGAAGGACTACTAGTCCATGTTCAGCTTTCTCATCTCCCCAACCATTAACAACTTGACCAAGGATAAATGGAACATAATTCTCTTAAGCTAGTTATCCCTGGCCTGGACTTTGTCTGCCATTTTTCCTAGGCTTATATATAGATCAAAGGGTAAGTTTAGGGTAATTTTCCCTATGAAATGCATGAGGAGTTTTATGTGGTATTGATACACCTTAAAAAACCTTCCCTCACAAGTAAAGTATCTTTGGATTACTCTAAAAAACTCATAGGGTTCTAAAAGATACTCCCTGGGGATAATGGAACCAATTTTCTTCTTTCTATACTGAGGCTTGAGGAAATCAATATAAAACATAAGCTCCAGAGGCACACCATTAAACCATTTCTCTCCCTGTATGGGGATCTCTGTGGCAACATATATGGTCTCTTCTGATACTGGAAATGTGACCCATGCAATGATTGTATAGACACCATTGAAGTTCAGGGCGAACTCATTGATCAACTGCACGTTATACCCATGGATTCTTTCACAAAATCTCATACACCCAACCTGCTCAAAATACACCTTGTAATCAAGATCTAAGTTTACCAAATCCAGCTATTGGGGTTCATATATCAACACATTTCCTCCTTTGTATTTATTATTTTCTTGTGATGTTATGGCTCTGCGATGTTTGATTTGTAAGGAAAATTTCAAATTGTTCAAAGAAAATATGTTGTGAAACTCAACCAGAAGGATTGTGGAACAAACTAGAAGGGCTAGAGTTTGTCTTGAATAGGTGAAATAAACATTTTATATATGATGGGAAAACTTATTCATGGGATAAGATTGCATAAACATGGTCTCAAAAAGGTTTTTTACATAGAAACTAAGGCGAGCATGGGATGCACAACAAAAATAGAGCAATAGGCTTTGCGTATAAAATGATACCACACAGGGTTTGCGTAGCGAGGGAAATCTGCACAATGTTTTCATATCGAGGAGGATCGTTTGCATAGAAAATATATTTGAATATTGATCGGGAGGCTATGGCTTATGCACAGGTTGTGAATGAAGTGCAAACAAACAAAAGGTGGAAAGTATACATAGATGAGTGGATAAGGAGCAAATTTTAAAAAGAAAGTACTTTCCCAAAGATGACAAGACCTCTCAAGTCGATTTAAGTAACTTGCGCAAAAAATTTGAGGAGCACGCACCTGTTTGAAACTTGCCAATAGTACAAATGGCATGGAGTGTAATAATTGTCCCTTATCTGACCTCATCAGGTGTGATGATGAACCATGATACCTATTTTGACATGACTTTCATCCCTAACCTATGACTCAACTTTCACACATAATTTCCCTCTTTGTGACATGATTTTAAACATATGGACATAAGGAATTTTACAAATATTTCGTCATGATGGACTCTTATACCCCTTGATGGTTTATTATGAGATAATCACAACACTCTTTGACTCAACCAATGACTTAACTCTGTAAATGTGTTGAACCTGCACATAATATATCTAGCTAAACAATAATACACACATTTGCAGAGAGAATTGGAAAAAGAAGAAGAAGTTGAGAAAGAATGAAAGAATTCTCATTAACCATATGAATAATGAATAATTTACACATGATATACTCTGTATAACTCAATGAGTTCGACTTGAGGTGAACCAAGTCTCCATAGTGGTGGTCTAGAGTGATCTGGACACACACCAACAATTACGGGAGTGAACTGCCACCTATTCTAGTCTCTCAGACAATTACGGGAGTGAACTGCCACCTAATTGAGGTAACTAGTCAACTAGTCTTCAGTTAACTGACTAAACAGAAAGTAGTGAGGAGTTAACTCAAGGAATCAAGGCTAATGAGCCACTTTGGTGATGATACCAAGGAAAGGTCGAATTATCATGGCGATGATCCCAATTTTGCATGGTGATGATCCCAATGCAACATCTAAACTCAACTCAACTAGTCAAACTGAAGTGTGAATTGAAAGAGAATATTCTCCAGGTGGAATATTCTCTCCTAAAATATAGGAGATTGGATAATGACTAATTATGACTAATAGACAAATAAAAAACCTTAGGAAAAAGAAATCCTAGGTGTGTGTGAAGTAACTCCAACACCCCCCTTGAACATCACTATGGTGAAAATAAAGATTGGGTCCCGGTAACGAGGCCATGTTAGGTACCCAAGTACAAAAGATACACTGAAAAATAAAGTGAGGAAAGAAGGAAAACCTCATGGGAANAAGAAGACCTCGCAACTGTGCAAGTTTGTGCTCGTTGAAGATTTTGTTGAAGATGTAGATTTCTGCACAGATCTGATGAAGTATATGCACCATTGAGATGTCCACACATATCCACTTTATCTTCTTGTAATGAAAAATATCCAAATAAAGTTTGGATGAAATTTTGAAAACTGTGCGGTCGTTTCTGGAAAAATGCTGAAATTTTGTTGATTTTGAAATGATCATAACTTTACTTCCCAGACTCATTTTCGGATGATTTTTTTTTTGAAATTGGACATTTTCCCAAGAGGAATTCAAATATCCAATTTTTTTCTGCAAATTGGGCTCATAAAATATCAGAATTGAGTCTTATGTGCGCGGCTCCCTTTTTTTCTCCTGAGATGCATGCATTGCACATGGAAAAGTTCCTGCATGTGATCCCTGAGATGCATGCCATATATATTCCACATGAAATTCGGAAAATAAATCTGAAATGGAGTAGACATCATCTTCAAATGGAATACAAAATTCTACAAATACTTGTGTAGAAGGGTCTTCAAACTAAGATGATTTATCTTCTAGTGGATTTTCTACATTCTCTATCTTGTCAACATTTTGCATGAATTCTTCCTTATTCCCAAATAAAAACTCCAATCTACTCCATAAATCATTTAGAGTGAATTCTTGTGAGTCATCATATACTTGATGGATACTTACGAAAGAAATAAAATAGAGGATACATCCTATGGCCATATCTTGTCTATTGAGAAAGTCATTTTTCTCATCGACGGAATCAGGCTCTACTTCCATTGCCATATTTATTTGGTACAAGCCTCTGCATATGAGCATAAGAAGAATTTTTGGCTTCCATTCCAAATAGTAATGAGGTGTGAGAAGTATTTCTGGTGAATAATCCATCTTTTTGTTGTCTTCAATCTTTAGTACCTGCAAAAATAATTTGGTGTAGCTTTTTCTTAGCAGTCTGTCGGCTCTGATATAATGTAAATGTGTTGAAACTGCACATAATAGATCTAGCTAAACAATAATACACACATTTTCAGAGAGAATTGGAAAAAGAAGAAGGAGAGAAAGAATGAAAGAATTCTTATTAACCGTATGAATAATGAATAATTTACACATGATATACTCTGTATAACTCAATGAGTTCGACTTGAGGTGAACCAAATATCCATAGTGGCGGTCTAGAGTGATCTGGACACACCCCAACAGTTATGGGAGTGAACTTCCACCTATTCTAGTCTCTCAGGCAGTTACGGGAGTGAACTGCCACATAGTTGAGTTCACTAGTCAACTAGTCTTCAGTTAACTGACTGAACAGAAAGTAGTGAGGAGTTAACTCAAGGAATCAAGGCTAATGTGCCACTTTGGTGATGATACCAAGGCAAGGTTGAATTAGCATGGTGTTGATCCCAATGTTGCATGGTAATGATCCCAATGCAACATCTAAACTCAACTCAACTAGTCAAACTGAAGTGTGAACTGAAAGAGAATATTCTCCAGGTGGAATATTCTCTCCTAAAATATAGGAGACTAGATAATGACTAATTATGACTAATAAAAAAATAAAAAACCTTAGTAAAAATAAATCCTAGGTGTGTGTGAAGTAACTCCAACAAACTCTATATTGACATGCATATTACCTTTTATTTCATAAAATGACCGAAGTATTTTTTTAGCCATATCATGAGACAAACCACACACTGTGACTCAATTAGGAATGTCTTGGTCTTATCAAGACCAAGGAATGACTTTTAAAACTTTAAACAAACTTTCAAACTTACCCTAAAAATAATGATGCTAACAATATCCAAATGAGGGAGAGGGGGAAAACCACAGAAGATGTAATTTGACATGTTTTGTTGAATTTAAAGAGTTTGTAAGAATTATGAAATCCATCATGCAAATTATGGCACTAGTGTTGGTATGGAATCCCCAAGAGAAGGCCAGTGCAATCAATGGGTGAAACATTGCACTTCATGATGTCATAAGAAATCACAATATAAAATTTAATATCACAATGTTTATTAACTAATGACTACGATCCATATTTCTATACCTAGCCAAATGATAAGGAGATGTATTGTTAATAATTGATAACTTGAATCATGTGGTGATGCCACAAGAGATAATGCTTTTTTTAACTTCCATTATCCAGAGTCATGGTAGCATTTTCATGTTTTATCTCAAAATTGTATTTAAAAGTATGGTCTATATGACACTGGGACAAATTTGTGGTCATTAACAACAAATCGGGATATGGAGTGGTATGGTTAGGAATAGAACTTGGACATCAAAAGGAGGGATTTGAGAAGACAAAAAATGGTGCACAACTTCATCTATGTGTTGATATGTGTATATGTATTTACTTATATTGTGGCAGTAGAGAATGCATCATTTTGTAGAAGAATTATTTGAAAGCTTGTGGTAATGGCAGTAGAATCTAGTTCGAAGAGGGGATGGTGATTCAAGGGTGGAAGAGGATGTAGGTTAGAGATATGTTGGTGGGTTATGAAGAGAGAGAGAAAGGTGAATGGAGGTGAAGGAATTTATCAAGTTTTTGGTCAATACTGAGAGCATGGATGAAAGCCTAATCTAGGGATGTTCTACCAAATAAGGAAACCTCATTTATAAATATTACTAGCAAACTAAAGTTGAATTTTAAAATAATTACCTTATAAAATTGTGGATGTGAAGTTGGATCCTATGCTTTCTAAACATTTCAATATGTTTCCATATTGAATGGCCTAGAGATTACTCGAGTTGTAACCCCTGGAACATGAGAATATGTTAATAGAGAAGAATGTAGAAATTAAATGAAAAATCTTGACATAAGTCATCCCATACAGTGTTGATATGGATGATAGTGGAACTTCTATAAGATTGATCTGGATTTAGTTTGATTTAAAGTTTAGGAGATTCAAATTTGTGTCTCCCACCAAAACTATACTATATCATCCAGTTGTAAGATAATGATCTATAATTTGGTGGTGTCAAGCATATCTCAACAAGTTTTAAAGTATGTAGAGAGTTTGTGGACCCAAGAATCTAGTATCTTTCCTTGCATTTTCCCACCATATGCGGGGAGAGATTTTTTTTTATCTAATTGGAGGTAGGCGCAGAAACATGAGGCCATAATTGCACGAGTTCCTTGATAGCAAGTGAAATCTTTTGGGCCAGAATTGGAACAAAGGTTTTATATTCTTAAAAGGAGGGATCCCTCTGTGGAGGCATTGTGGGTCGACTAAACTAACAAAGGAAAGTGGGTTGGATGGGTGTGGAAGAAAATAAAATGTAAAACCTAATCCCAATGAATAAAAATGGTTGAGGTGAAGGAGAGGTCATCTTGGAACTCAACAAGTAATCAAGTTTTGGGTGGGTGTAGAGACTTGAGAATAACTAAAATGATTGAGGAATGAGTAGTTTGGGTGGAGAATTTGAGCTACAAAGAAACTCGACAATGATGAAAATTTGGATGGGTGCCTAGCATAGATAACTAGAATCATGAGAGGATAGAGGTCTACAATGAGTATTCTAATTATACCAAATGATGGAAATTGGAGGATAGTTTAGCTTGAAAAAATGAAAACACACATGGAAAAAAACAAAGAATACTAAGAGAAAATTTAACTGGAAATGAGATCATTGTTGGCACCCTATTTTTTAGTTTTGAAGACCTAGCATGCAGTTTAGTTGTGTGCACCCTATTTTTTAGTTTTGAATACCTAGCATGCAGTTTAGTTGTGTGCACCCTATTTTTTTTTGTTTTGAAGACCTAGCATGTAGTTTAGTTGTGTGCACCCCATTTTAGTATGCACACCTTTTTTTGTCCTATAAGCTGAATTTGTAATCATAATTAGAGTTTGTGTGCTTTCTTATCCTTTGGATAGAAGATTGAGCTATAATTTATTAGTTTGTAACTAATTTTGATTTCTAAACTGCTATGGACATTACATTGGAATAGTTCGCCACAACATATCTGATAAATAAAAATTAAATATGCACTATGAAGGTTAGTTTCTTTAGATTCCAAAATATTTAGTTTTTATTTTCTTCTTATGCATGAAACAGATAAAATGAAAAAATAGAGAACACTAAAGTACAATTATACACCATCCACAAGATGACACAAATATTTTTTCTAGAAAACCCATCTAGAAGGTGAGGCTACTCTGGTCTGTTTTCTCTGGTATGGAAATAATGCATGTAAAAAGGAGAAGGAACTCTCTATGGAGTTACCTAA
Source organism: Picea engelmannii (assembly GCA_009831015.1). Lineage (NCBI taxonomy): Eukaryota > Viridiplantae > Streptophyta > Pinopsida > Pinales > Pinaceae > Picea > Picea engelmannii. Next base: position 621,673 of record ML782468.1, on the reverse strand, counting down.
GACCTATGGTATGTTAATTTTCTACATAACATTGACCCTACCTACTATGCTCTCTAATTTCCCACTCCCTATTATTCTGCTCTGATATGGAACAAAATACAATAACATAGAATGGAACCACTTTTCCTCCTAGTGACCCGGTATTTAACATAACTAAATTAGCCATATAGGGGAAGTTTTTTCCACTTCTTTAACCCTCAATTATGGTATTTTTTAATATTCTAGAATCTTCTTGAAATTCCTCCAATTTTTTTAACTCTAAAAGCATAAAGATTGTAAGATAAAGAGGATGTGAAGTGTTTGATTGAAGCAGGTCTTCCATACCATAGTTCATAAGGTGTCCTGTCATTGTGTGGTTTGAGTTGGTCTTTGTTAAGAATATGGATTGTTGTGTGTATTGCTTCTACCCAGTAGTTTTGACCAATGTTCTTCTCATTCATCATTGACCTGTCCATTTGCTAAACTGTTCTGTTTTGCCTCTCAACTACTCCATTTTTCTGTGGAGTTCCTGGGATAGTGTATTCTCTCTTGATCCCATGTTTATCACGGAATTCCTTGAAATCACTTGACATAAATTATCCTCCTCTATCTGATCTTACTGCCTTTAACCTGTTGCCTGTTTGATTCTCAGTTAAACCCTTAAATATTTTAAATTTCTCAAATGCTTCATCTTTTTCTTTCAGAAGAGAAACTCAAGTGAGTATGGAGTAATCATCAATGAACAACATGAAGAAGTTTTCCTTCCTTGTGCCTTCCTGTCCTGATGGTCCACATAAATCCATATGATTTAATTGGAGTGGTTTCTCTGTTGAAGTAGAGCTCTTGGATTTAAACTGTGTCCTGGTTAGCTTTCCTACTTGCCAGGTTTTACAGACCGAATCTTGTGGCTATGATATTCTTGGAAGATATTTTGCTACCTAAAGAATTTTGAACTTGATTAAGTGGTCAAAGTTTATATGTCCAAGTCTCCTGTGCCATAACCAACTTTCATCATGTTTGCTTAGATGAGATGCTTCTCTATCTTCTTTCAATACATATACATTATTATTTGTCCTTATGCCTTTAGCCACCACTTGTCCTGAGTTTATAGACTTTATCTTACAATATTTGGAAGTGAACACCATTTCACATCCTCTATCACACATTTGACTTACACTAAGAAAAATATGTTTCAACCCATCTACAAGAAGAACATCCCGGGCTTTTCCTTTACCATTACTCAAACTCACCATCCCTTTACCCTTGATTTTACCTGGTTCATCATTTCCAAAGGTCACATTTCTTGTTTGTCTTTTACTTATAGACATAAACTTATCCTTGTCTCCAGTCACGTGCTTGGAACATCCAATGTCTATATACCAGGGGTCTTTTTGTATTTGAGCTGAAAGTGCTAGACCACATTTTTCACTATCTTTCTTTTTCCATGTGTTGGTATTTTTAGCTAAGGATTTTATCCTTGGATCTGGTTTGTAATTCTTCAGATGGTAGTTTGCAACTTTGTGGCCGAAGTTATGACAGTTATAGCATTTGATATCATTGTTCAATAGGTCAAAGTGATTGGTGCAACTTTGTCTACTCATTGGTTGTTTAGTTCTATGTTGCAAAGATTGTTTATCTCTTGATCTCCTAAGTTGCATGTCTCTAAACATAATTTTACAATTTGCAATCTTATGACCAAAATTAGAGCAGTGAAAACAGTAACCATGGAAGAAATTTTTGTACCTGAAGGATGGCCTTCTTCTTGTCATTTGTTGCTCCATATTTTGATATCTTTGTTTTTTATCAGGGATCATCTTGTCTTTATTAGATTTTGGTGGCAGAGTACTCACATGGTCTGATTGTCTGTTGACTTGGAACTTGATCATCTTTACTGGATCTTTGCTTTTTGGTTGTTTGCTGCTTGAACCACTTACATGGACTAAACCGGTCTTCAACAAAGAAGATCTATGTTTTCTTAGAATGTCATTTAGTTCTGCTGAGGATTTAATGATTGGAATATTTTGGAGATACAATGCTTTAAACTTCTCCATCTTTTTTCAGGTTTTTAATACCTCTTCTTCCAAGGCCTCACATCTTGCCTTCTTCTCTAATAAATGTTGTTTCATAATGTCCTGTATTTTCTTTTCCTCTTCTAATTCCACTTTTAGCATGGCAAAGTCTTCATTAGGTTTTTTACTATCTTTCTCGAACTGTATCAACAATTG